>WAAF01017103.1:17944-109102 GCA_013400475.1 Tricholaema leucomelas | reverse complement strand
AGGGACATTGAGATGCTTGAACGTGTCCAGAGAAGGGCGACGAGGCTGGTGAGAGGCCTCGAGCACAGCCCTACGAGGAGAGGCTGAGGGAGCTGGGATTGTTTAGCCTGGAGAAGAGGAGGCTCAGGGGTGACCTTATTGCTGTCTACAGCTACCTGAGGGGTGGTTGTAGCCAGGAGGAGGTTGCTCTCTTCTCTCAGGCAGCCAGCACCAGAACGAGAGGACACAGCCTCAGGCTGTGCCAGGGGAAGTTTAGGCTTGAGGTGAGGAGAAAGTTCTTCACTGAGAGAGTCACTGGACACTGGAATGGGCTGCCCAGGGAGGTGGTGGAGTTGCTGTCCCTGGAGCTGTTCAAGGCAAGGTTGGACATGGCACTTGTTGCCATGGTCTAGCCTTGAGCTCTGTGGTGAAGGGTTGGACTTGATCATCTGTGAGGTCTCTTCCAACCCTGACGATACTGTGATACTGTGATAAAAACACACAAATATAATAAGCAGTATATCACAATTATGAATCAGTTGTAGCACACAGACTTTGGTATTTAAAACACTGACAAAAACCAACAACAAAATAAAACCAACAAACTTTCATTTCATTTTAGCTTTTTTCTCTGGTTAATGAAAAATATTGCCCAATTACAGTCTTTAGTGAACTTACTTTTATGGAACAAGTTTATAAGGACTGATGCTTCATAGCATGCCTTCTTTTTTGAAAGAGAGGGGAGGAAAGTGGTTGAACTTTTGGGGGGTTGTCAGTGAAAATAGAATAGAATAGAATAGAATCAATCAGGTTGGAAGAGACCTCTAAGAGCATCCAGTCCAACCTAGCACCCAGCCCTAGCCAGTCAACTAGACCATGGCACTAAGTGCCTCATCCAGGCTACTTTTGCTTCCATATGCAAACAAACAAATGATTGGAAGATTATGAATATTATGTGAAAAAATCCACACCACTTCCTCAGCCTGTAACAGATTCTTGTGGCTTGTATTATGTTTCCTGTATGGTGGAATTTCTAAATGTGGAGAGTTGTATTGTTGCTTATTATTGTTGGCTTTCATATTCTGCAGAATGTACAGTAAAGCCCTAGGTGTAATGTGTGAGTTAAAATAGATTTTTCATGCCTTACTCTGTCAGATTTCTTTACAGAATCTAGTTTCCTTACTTTTTGTACTCCAAATCAATAGCTCTTTTTGTTTTAGAAGACCTCATTTACTTTCCTTGTGTGATGGTTTGGGTGTCCCCCGCCCCTCACACTTTAGAAATCACCCAGACTAGACTCAGTCAGCTCTGGAAATTTGAATGAAGCTTATATTTACAGCTGGCACAATTTACAAGCAGATATTTACAGTATATACAGTTATAGACAGAAATATACAAGGTAAAAGTAATACAGAAACACAACTCCCCTCCCAGAAACCTGAGTCCCCAGGAGGGGCTCTCAACCACCCTCTCACCTTCCCCCTACCCCTCTCAACCTTAGCCCAGTCCCAAGGAAGAATGGAGGTTTGGCCAAGAGGGTTAAGAAGCCAGGTGAAGCAGCAAAGCAAATGGAGGGTGAGGTTAGAAAGCAAGATGGAGTCCAGCCAGCAGCCTCAGCTCTCCCCAGCAGGCAAAGCAGAAGAAGAGAACAGTCCAGCACGAAGTGCCCAAGCGAAGCGACCTAATCTTTGTTTTGTCTTTCTTCTGTACACATCCCAGCAAGACTGAGAGCGAAGTAGACCTCACCATTGTTTTCATTTCTCAGCCTATCATCTAGTTCTTCTCCCCAAAACATGCTAGCTAGGATCAAACTAGCACACCTTGTAACCGTACTTTTTCCATGTGTATTTTTCTTTGCTTCAGAGGCGGCTAGTAAAATCACTCGAAGATCTTTGTTCACAGTATGATTTGACTGTCAGAAGTTCTACTGGTGACATTATACAGTTTATTTATGGAGGAGATGGCTTGGATCCTGCAGCCATGGAAGGGAAGGATGAACCGCTGGAATTCAAGCGAGTTCTAGACAATATCAGAGTAAGGGTTACTGAAATCTTTGCTGAATGTCTGGAAAGTTTGTTAACAAACAAGTTGGAGGAAGTAATAAATTATGGGGAGAATTGTTACAATTGAGGAATTTATTTTGAAGTTACCTTTTTGAGTGGTCATGCATTACAGGTATATTTTGTACATTAGAACAGACCAAACTAGGGCCAAACTGTAAGCTGTGAAACCCAGAATTTTCTTCTGTGTTTAAGATGCAGAGGGCCCTAAATGGCCTAATAGCCAACTCACAAGAGAAGATACTGCTGGCTTGGTTGGGTAGTAGGTTGTACTTGGATTACATGAATTCCATATTAAGCCAAGACAGGCTTATTTTGGGTGCTTAGATCGGAGGCCCGATGCGTAATTCTGAATATCTGTTGTACAGTTTGAGGAACAGTGTTGCTTGGCTTTTGGAGTTTGTTTTTCGGTTGATCTCCCCATGTTCTGAAAGCTAAAAGCCTTTTGCTGAGATGACTGTTCAGATTCTGCTATGTGAATGTAATAACTTCCTAGAATTAGTAAAGTGTGTGTGTGTATATCTTCAGATTTACATGAGTAGAATTGTATGTAGACCTATTCACAACAGCCTGGTAGTATTATATATTAAATAAAACAAATCACAGAAATCACAAGCAACCAAAAACCCCCCCAGAACCCCCACCAAAACCAGATACTGTTAATCAATTGCATATATGTATTTTCTTTGTCTTTATAATGAAGTTGTTGTGCTTATGTTCTATGTGAAGAAATAATTTCTTTTCTCTCAAGGCTGTCTATCCATGCCGAAGTGAACCAGCCCTTAGTAAAAATGAATTGGTGTTGACTGCTGAGTCTATCATGAAGAAGAATGAATTTCTTTGCTGCCAAGACAGTTTTCTGCAGGTAATTGTCTCAATCCCTTATCACACTACGAATAATTTTTCCTTCTAAATGAAGGAAGCTAAAATAAATGGTCCTACAATCTATTGGAACAATGGCAGGATTTTATGCATTAGTGCCAGTAGTAGTTTTTTCAGTAATATATTCCTGTACAGTTAGAGAGTGGGAAGATGGGACTGATTTTTATTGTTACTACAGTAGTTGGTGGTGCTCACCACAGGAACTTTAGAAATGAGAAAAGAATCTGGTGATTTTTGAGTAGAAGGTGCCACTGCTCTGAGAGATCTTGCTAAAATTCCTCTGTAATTGTATGCTTCCCTTGGGACATCAGAAATATACTGATACTCATTGACTCTATAAGAAAACACTATGACTGGGTCTTATATTCTCCATTATGCATATGTCTTGATGTCATCACCTGTCTGGATAATTGTGTTCACTCATTTGCTTGTTTTCCTGTAATAGAAATATCAGCTGTAGGCTTTACACCTACTTACCTTGCCTTCTTATGATACAAATCTGCTGTCATAGGAAGGGCTTTGCTGAACAGGGCCTGTCTTCTGAGCAGTACTTGGGTGTCTGAAGGATGAGTGAATATTTACATGATTGCTTGCACTTTGAATTGTACACATCAGTTTGTTTTCCTGAAAGAATATTAATCCTTGTTAATATTCATGAGGGCAGGCACACCTAAGACTGCTTAGGCAACGATAAAAACTGCAGAATTAACCAGCCTCTGGACACAAAGTCGTTACCTTGATGGATTTTCTGATTACTGGCGGTGATGAGATCAGCCTGAATTCAGTGACCTGCTTTTGAAGGGCTGCGTTGTAGTAGATCAGAGTGCTTCAGAGCAGCTGATAACAAAACTAACAGCAGTTGGTTATACACCTGATTTGAAACTCCATTGCTAGAACGGAGTTTTAAAGAACAATTATATCCATTCTTGAAATGTATTGTAAATCTTAACTGAACCTGGATAGGGCTGAGTGATAGCTTGGACTGGATGATCTTGGAGGTCTCTTCCAACCTGGTTGATTCTATGATTCTGTGATCTCTGAAGGGAAAAAAAAATGCAGTATACTAATGTTAGAGTTTAGAGATGAAGCTCTGAGTTCTTTGAGGTGTACATATTTTTAATCATATCAGGAAAATCTGAATGATTGTTACTGGTTGTGAAAGCACATCACCTTAATGGTAATTAGTTTAAGATTTTAAAGTTCAGATACTATTACATTTTCTTCTTTCCTTTTCTCTTTTTTTTTTTCTGTTCATCCTTGAAGACATTAACTGAGACAGGTTATGAAAAATATAATGAGGTAATTGTAGCATGTGTGTGCACTGTGTGAGCATTAATGTTAGTGCTTTCTAGCTAAAGATGTGTGTATAGTGCTAAAGTAACTGACTAGCATATATACATTACTGCTTGTTAAAGCATAATATAGGTGTTTATTAGACTAATTGTTGCAATTCCTTTTTAATGGTGAAAACCATGACCTAGTAATTAATTCCCATAGTTACATCCAAGGATTTGAGGAATCATTTTTTTAGTACGTGAGTTTTCTTTCTGAAGCTTATTCTTTCAACATTCAGGGATGTTAGCATCTTTTTCTGATGCTTCCCTATGCCTTCCTCTACTTTTCCTTTCCAGAACAGAAATATTTCTTATTGCTGTTATTTAACCAGGAGGTTCCTATAACTGGCTTAGCCATACAGAAAACAGTGTATGTAAATAGCCTTTTTTTCTGCCTATGCTCTGTTCTCACTGAAGGGGATTCAGCTGATGAAAAAGCAGGTTCTTTGCTGGTACAGTTTCAGTTGTGTTAATTTTTAACATATTCGAGTAAATGAAGACTCAGTGAAAGGAATTTTTTGTTCCTGTTGCAATCAAGACAGTTGTTAGAAGTCCTCACCATTTGAAAAAGAACATGATTTTTTTCTGAGGTTGTTTTTCAGGGGGAGTAGAGAATATGAATACTGAGGAGTGTGCTGCAGATGTGGAAAAGGTTCTGGAAAAGGCTCAGCATGCAGCCAGTTGGTACTGGCATGGACCTGCCTGAACTTGAAGGGCTTATTGTTGAGTCTTGTGCAGTTGTCAGTAGCACTCAGTATTTTCATGGGCTTCTTGACTGTGAAGATTGTTACATTTGCAATGCTTCATGTGTGTAAACTATCCACTAACTTCACTGCTAGGAAATGTGATGGCAAATGCCTGTGTGGCCAGGCTTTCTACACTGAACTGCTTTTCTGACTGAACATCATCTGTAGAAGCTAACAGGGCCCACTAACTGAGTCATGTGGTGCTTTTTTGTTATCAGGCCAAGACTAAAAGACTTCATAGATTCAGACTGTGTGAAAAAAATACTGGTTTATTGAGCTCACTCTGGAAGTTACATAGCTGTGCTCATAGCTGTGTTATATAGAAGATGATAGCTCCATAGAAACAGGCTCAGCAGAAAGTGAGCTACGTTTTCTTTCTGCTGATAGCATAAATTAATCCATAGTTTGGCTAAGCCTCCAAGAGGTTCTGGAAAATTGAGAGGAATAGGTCATTCCCTCTCTTAGTTCTTGTGCATGAATAAAACCTCTGACAAGGAAAAACAAATCTCTTGAGAGATTGATCTTTTATTTTTCAAGTTTTTCTTGGTTCTACTGCATGGAAATAATGTAGGATTTTAGTATCTTGTGTCTATATTTCAGAATGATCTGTAATGATTTAAGATACTGGAGATAGATTTTTTTTTCAGTGTTTTTGTACTCAGGTATTATGAAAGAGGAAAAGCTGACTCAGAAGTACTTAGCCATAATGCTGTTTATGGACTTAGGCTGTTTCTCCATGTAATCGTGTGATAATTTTTCTGCTAGTATGGTAACTTCTTTAGAGGAGGTGGTACTGGTGGTATGGTTTGTTATTACTGTCCCCTGCTTTTCTATGAGTAGCTAGGTCAACTTTTATAAGAACTTAGACACCAGTGTACTGGAGGAAGTTAGAGTTACACCTTCAGCCTTTTTCCTCTTCTTCCTCTCTTACTTGTCCACAAAAGAAGCATCTTTAAAGATAGAATTAGTTTTTAAGATCTCTGCTTAATAATTTTTCTTCTGCAGATCAAATGTTCTGGGTGACCTTCTGCAAGTCCTGAAATATTCCTCCTTTTTTAAATGTATCTGTACTAGGAAGATTAATTTTTATAATACCACATTATTACTTAAAACTTATCACAGTTTAATGGGTGAAAAAACCTTTAAATTGTCAACACTTTTAATTCTCTGCAAAAGGGGCAGAAATATATGAATGCATCTTTTTGTCATCTAAACAGGGAAACAACTTACTTGAAGCATCTCCTGTTGTCACTTCTTGGATTTGAACTTGGTTCTGATACTCACAGAAAATCTACTGTCTGACAGTACCTTGAATATAAGTGAAAATATTGTTACTTTGAGAACCTGAGGATTTTGTCAGGATGCAATAGAAGTGGTTTATTAGTGTTTATGGATTCAGTTGTTTAAAACAAATTGAAAAATAGTGAGTAATTTTCAGTGTCTGGCTGTGGTGGTGGTTGGAAGGAGGCCTTTACAGTGTGAAGAAGATGTGATATTATATAATCATTATCCTATTTGTCAGGCAGGGCTAATGGCACAGAAAGGGTTTAAAAGAAAGCAAAAAATCCAACTACTTACTCCTTCATGGAGGCTTTATTAAGCCATTGTTGAAATTGATCAGAAGGATTTTCTCTTGCTTCTTCTTTATGTATTGGTTTTGATAAGCCTGTGTTGTGGTTGTGACTTGAACTGAGTCCCCTTTCCTGGATGACTTGAATCAGAGACCTTCTATTTCATGACTTCTAGTGTACATATCTGTATCCAAAGCATAATATTGAGTACTTCTCTGGCAGTATTGCTTCAGTTTATTTTCCACTCATTTACTACTCATTACCTACTCATAGGTAAACCTGATAAGAGAGTGAAAGTATGGCAGTATTGCTTCAGTTTATTCTCCACTCTTTTACTACTCATTACCTACTTTTAGGTAAACCTGGTAAGAGAGTGAAAGGCTTAGGTACTACTGCATGTTACATGCAATTATCTGCAAGACCTGTCCACAGCAGAGAGGTTATTTAAATGTTAGGTAGCAACTGACTTGTATATATAAGTTTTGAGTCTGTCTGTTTTTTTTCCCCTCTTCCAATAAAACATATCTCAAATTTCTGAAGTCCAGCAGGTGTCCTTTATGTACTTCTTCTCATGGCACAGTTTTCTGCTTTGACTTACTTTGAATATGAGTAAGTATGTATTGCTTTGACTTACTTTGAAATGAGTAAGTATGTATTTGTGTCAGTACACAGAGATTGGTTTTAGCTGGTTTCAGTAAGTGATGGGTAGGAAAGAAGGATCAACCAAAGCCAAATCGCTGAGGTTTTCAGTGTGTGCTTAGGAAATACGCTTTCATTCAGTATGGACTGTATTCCTCAGGTACTGCTGCTAAACTGTAGTTATGTAAGAGTCGATATGGTTTGCTAAATTCTAGTATACCTGTGTGTCTGGAGTTTTGATGTTCCTCTCTCCATGTTGTGCATTGTTGATTTATTAATGTAAACATTCTGTCTGGAGCTCAAAGCAGATAACTGGTGAAGACTTCAGTATGAAGATGGTGGTGTTGCTTACTGTTGTCTTAATGTAATTTCAGGAAATTAAGAAATTCATCAAAGCTGTTTCAGAGAAGATAAAAAAAACTAGAGACAAGTATGGCATTAATGACAATGGCACAACAGAGGTAAATAATTGCAAGGGGTAATTATGTAGTTATTTTAAATCTTTGTAAGCCTTTCTAACTCTTTTATTCTCTTTTCAGCCACGAGTTTTGTATCAGTTGGATAGGATTACCCCAACACAGCTAGAGAAGTTTCTAGAGACTTGTAGGGACAAATACATGAGGTAAATGTTTAGTCTGTTATTTTCCCTCAATTTGTCACTCTCCCTGCTTCCAATGTGGTATCCCTTGCTTTGTTTGCAATCTGGGAGTCTACTATGCTGTTCATTCTGTATGAGCATTGGTTCTGTTGTGAATGCAGTACAAAGAAAGAATATGAAACAGTTGCCCATATTATCTAAACGTTGCAAGATAAAGGTAGAATGCAAAACTAAAAAGGCATTTCTGACTACAGTGGGCTTGTTAAAGACAGCCACATTCCCTTCCTCCCCATATTGCAGGGAAGTCCATGTAAAGTAATGCTTTTATAGATCATTTTCAGATCTGTGTGAACCTTGTCAGTTATTCTTGATCTACAGTCTGAAGACTTGCGTCACGCTTTGTGCTAACATGTCCTTGTTAAGTCTCTGGTTTGGTTGGGGGTTTTTGTTCTCTAGCAAGATAGCAATAGTGTGGATATTTTCATCTCTTACTATCTGTTGAAAACTGTTTCATTTCTTTAGACTGCTTGCATTTGTTCATTGGTGGCATCTGCTTTGTAGCCTCACACTTAGCTGCATCACTTAAGTCCTAGTAATTTTTCTGGGAAATGCATGTATATGTGAAATTCTTGACATGCTTGACTATTGGAAAACAATGACCAGTTTTCTGCTTTCAGTTATTAGGATGACTTGCTTACACTGCTCTTAAGTGTTCTTTGACAGGAACTGCCTATTTTACCCTATTGGCTTGTTTCAGCATTTTTGTACTACGCCATTCTGACAGCTGAGAATTGGTGCCCTTGGAAAGTGTCTAATTGCTACAATGATTGTTTTTGTCATTTTACCAAAAGAAATCTCTCAGCTAGGATTTCAGCATTTTTAGTAAATAAAACATGAAAATAAAGACATCTCCAAATAATAGTGAAAAAAAAAAACTCTATTCAGTTAATGTTGTTACAGTTGATCAGAATTAATTCCTTTAGATTTTACAAGCTAAATCACTATTACACAGCATTATTAATTCATAAGAACTCATCAGGGAAAATGCAAGAGGCTGCTGTAAGTTAGATTGCTTTAGGAAGTGGTGTTGTGCTTTAACTTCAAAGCTGTATTTGGTCCAGAAATGCAGATCGCAGTGCACTCTGTGCAAGCTGAAGAATGCTAACTGTGGGACCTGAAGAGAATCGTAGAGGATTTAAAGCAGTGTAAAATCATAGAATGGTTTAGGTTGGAAGGGACCTCAAGGATCATCCAGCTCCAACCCCCTGCCATAGGCAGGGACATCTCCCACTAGAGCAGGCTGCTCAAGGCCTCATCCAGCCTGGCTTTAAACACCTCCAGGGAGGAAGCATCCACAACCTCCCTGGGCAACCTGTGCCAGTGTCTTACCACCCTCACTGTAAAGAACTTCCTCCTAACATCCAGTCTTAATCTCCCCTCTACCAGCTTAAACCCATTCCCCCTCATCCTGACATTACTAGACCTTGTCAATAGTCCCTCCCCAGCCTTCCTGTAGGCTCCCTTCAGATACTGGAAAGCCACTATAAGGTGTCCTCGAAGCCTTCTCTTCTCCAGGCTGCAGAGCCCCAACTCTCTCAGCCTGTCCTCATAGCAGAGCTGCTGCAGCCCTCTGATCATCTTCGTGGCTCTCCTCTGGACCCGCTCCAGCAGTTCCATGTCCTTCTTGTGCTGGGGGCTCCAGAACTGCACACAGTACTCCAGGTGGGGTCTGACGAGAGCAGAGTAAAGGGGGAGAATCCCCTCCCTTGCCCTGCTGGCCACACTGCTCTTGCTGCAGCCCAGCACACGGTTGGCTGTCTGGGCTGCATGTGCACACTTTTTTGTTCTATAAGGACAACCAGTTTTCAGAGTACATAATTTTTAGCAGCAGGCAGATGTGTGAATGAGGCATAACTTGAATGGAAAGTAGGTCATCAGTATAGGACTTTTGCATAAGTTGAAAACAAGGAGGCATTAATACCTGGATTTTTTTCTGATTAAAAACTAATCTGCATAATAATTTATTAAAGAAGACTTCATAAAGCTCTCTCATGCTAAACATGTAAGGGTAGTTTTGGAAATACTAGTACATGGAATTTTCCTGAATCTACAGCTTCCTGCTTAGGAAGCAGAGTTTTGTTTTCTGTTAAGGATGTTACATGGGATCTGTGGAATGCTTGCATAATGGGATATCTTCTTCACTTGCATGAGATCTATGTCTTGCATATTGGTGACATTTTAACTTCTCTATATGGTTAAGAAAATAGTAACATACTTCTCATATCTACAAGAATAGCTTCTTTTTTTGCTTGCTTAGCATTTTATACCTTGGAGTTCTGCATCTCTTTCTGTACTTTTTAAAACGAAATTTCTCTATCAGGGCACAGATGGAGCCTGGTTCTGCAGTAGGAGCTCTTTGTGCACAGAGTATTGGTGAACCTGGCACGCAGATGACTCTGAAGACTTTCCATTTTGCTGGCGTTGCTTCAATGAACATCACTTTAGGTGTGCCGAGAATCAAAGAAATCATTAATGCTTCAAAGGCCATTAGGTACTTGTGTTGTTTGGGGACCTTTGGGTTTGGTTGGCTTTTTTTTTTTTCCCTTTGCCTAAGTGAAACCTGATGGATAAATGTGTAATCTGTGGTAGCATTTCCCTGTTCTCCTTAACATACTAAACAATATAAAATCCATATAATACAGAAACAGAAGAAATCATTAGAATAGAATAGAATCAATCAGGTTGGAAGAGACCTCCAAGATCAGCCAGTCCAACCTAGCACCCAGCCCTAGCCAGTCAACTAGACCATGGCACTAAGTGCCTCATCCAGTCTTGTCTTGAACACCTCCAGGGATGGTGACTCCACCACCTCCCTGGGCAGCCCATTCCAATGGCAAGTGGAATCATGTGTCTGTCCAACCATGATACTTGAAGTTAGAGAAGGGGTGTTTTTATTTTTCTGGAAACCAAATTAAGTTGGGTGTCTCTTTTATATTGCAAAACTTTCTAGTGTTCATTGGTAGTTGAAGCATGCCAATTACTAGGTACCCATGAAGCCATACTTGAAATAGTGCTGCATTAGTACATGAAAGTAGTCACTAATGTATTCTCTTACAATCTTGTGTATGTATGGTTTTTTACATAAGCAGTAGGGTTTTTTTAATGTACCTGAGGAAGCTGAAGGTCTCTTTAGCTTATTAAATGGTCTCCAGAAGATGCCATAAGGCAAACTGTAATTCACAACTGCAATCTGTAATCTGTCTGGGAATTTCCTGTCTTCTTGTGTGTGCGTGTTTATTCTTTGTAGCACTCCTATTATAACAGCACAGCTGGACAAAGATGATGATCCTGATTTTGCCCGTCTGGTTAAAGGAAGGATTGAGAAAACTTTATTAGGAGAGGTAGGACTAACTGCATTATTGATAATGTTTTAAATGCAATCATTAGATAATTGCTAATGAGGTACTTTAACAATTTTGGTTTTTGTCCTTATCTCTTCAAGATTTCAGAATATATTGAGGAAGTGTTTCTTCCAGATGACTGCTTCATCCTAGTGAAGCTGTCATTAGAGCGCATTAGACTACTGAGATTAGAGGTGAGATGCTAAATTCTTAAACAAAATCTGCTTTGGGTAAGTTCCAAAGTGTCTCTTAGTCCTGTCTCGGAAACAGAAATCAGACCAGGGGAAGCTTAAAAAAAAAGAGTGGATGAAGGATGTTCTTTGAGCACATGACATCTGGATTTCTTTTTCTTTCCCCTTTTTCCTCATAAAGTGAATATTTCGTCCTTTGTTTGGGAATGAGGGAACAGACACCCATTTCCTGTGCCTTTCCAAATGCAAGGATTCTGTGAAATATAGACTGATAGCTTCAGCATGCAACTTTTAAGAGTAACAATTTTTGTTTGCTTTTCTAATTTATACTTCTTGATACTCTGTTGAGAGACTGCTGCATGTACTTGAGCAGTTTTATATAAGCTAAGAGAGATGCCCTGATGTTTGCTGGCTGGCTTCTGCCACAGGTGAATGCAGAGACTGTGCGCTACTCTATTTGCGTCTCTAAACTCCGAGTAAAGCCTGGGGATATTGCGGTCCACGGAGAAGCAGTTGTCTGTGTGACCCCTCGGGAAAACAGCAAGAGTTCAATGTACTACGTATTGCAGTCCCTGAAGGAGGAGCTACCAAAGGTAACACAGTCTGTCTCATGCTGTGCTGGAGGTAATCAGTAATAATAATTTAGGGTTCTAAGGTGAAAGATAAAATAATCATTGTCAGCATTGACACAGAAGATAGTCTGAATCCATAGTTCTTGCACTGTAATGCTTCTGCTTTACAGCTGAAACTGTGCCTCCATTACTGATCTCTGTGAATGAAGCTGAAGTTACAATGCTTGCCTTAGAACATCTATTGAAGCATTCTGAGTGCAACAGTTGCGTGGAAGTTGTGTCTCTTTCCAGCTGCATCTAGGATTGAACTACATGACAGTTTATGGCATTTTTGCAGCTTTCTGGGTAAACTGTCTACTTTAGATTTAAAAGAGGGATAAATGAACCCTGTTATTGGCAGGGTGCCCTTTCACCAGCATTCTAAGACCCAAGTCTGAGTATGACAATACCTAGCACAAAGTGTAATATGTAGGTAGTGAGTGAAGTTTATATTGCAGTTTGGATGTTGCACTTGCAATACTGTATTTAAAAGCAGGTAATTTTAGTTCATATATATTTTAACTGAGCATTTACTCTAAAGATGGCAGCTTCTGAATAGATTTGTATGCTGATAAAGACTACTGACTACTCTTTCTGTACAGTAATGCAGTATAAAAGTTACTTTTTGTTTTGTGAAGGTTGTAGTGCAAGGTATACCAGAGGTTTCTCGAGCTGTCATTCATATTGATGAACAAAGTGGAAAGGAAAAATACAAGCTTCTAGTTGAAGGTGATAATCTGCGAGCTGTTATGGCTACTCATGGAGTGAAAGGAACAAAAACATCCTCTAACAACACTTATGAGGTAATATTTAAACGGGTACTGTGAGGGCTTTTTTGTGTTCAGGTGCAGCAGCTGATACCAAGCCTGATTTCACTACTAGTTGTCAGAATGCATTAATACAAGAGGGTAATTGAACTGGCAGCACTGTTGGCTGATGGAAGTTCTTTCTGTAAACACTTTTAAAACACAGAAACGCAGAATGGAAGCAGTGGAAGTGTGCTGGTATCAGATGGTGCATGTTCCAGGCATATACTTGCTGCAGACATTTGGCTCCTCATTAGTCTAACATAATCTGTCATATAGGTAGAGAAGACACTGGGAATTGAAGCTGCTCGGACGACCATTATCAATGAGATTCAGTATACAATGGTGAACCACGGGATGAGCATTGACAGGAGACATGTGATGTTGCTGTCTGACCTAATGACTTACAAGGTTTGTACTCTGCTTGTTCTCAATGCTGCCTGTTTGTAGAAATTCCTGTTACCATATTTGAAAGGATGGGTGAGCTTGAGAGATGGAAATCAGTTCTAGGTTAAAAAATGGTAAGTTGTAGTGACAAAATACCATTGCATAGCAAACAAAATGCTTGGTGAATCAAGCTCTTCAGGACAGAGAGGACAAGGTGTATTTTGACCGAAAAGAAGTTGATATAATTGATGTAGTGTGATGTGTCCCTGCCCATGGCAGGGGAGTTGGAACTAGGTTGTCCCTTCCAACCCTGACAATTCTAGGATATGTAGGGAATCATAATTTCATGTTGAAAACAGGAATCCTAAAAATTGTGGTATGAAAATAAGCCGTTTGGATAACCACGCAGGTAGTTTAAGGCTTGCTGTGCAGAAAGCCACATGGGCTGTGGTTCACAGCAGCTGCACTGTTGAAAAGACTCAAGAGGATACAGACATTACAAATAGAATCAGATTACATATGGAGTATGAACTGTCTTCCCAAACTTGTTAGTATTGTAATACTGGATCATTATTGATTGACTTTCTTTCCTTCACAGCTGATGTGGATTTTAGATTTGAGTACACTCAGTGAAGTAAGATTTTCCACTTGGCCTGCCAGAGTGCAGGGGTTTAATTTGAGTAAAGTGGATGGAGTTCTGACTTCTCCCACAACTGTAGGGCTTTGTTGTACTGAGCTGCAGCAGTCCCCAGGGCTGACTGTGTGTGGCTGCAACACAACGGTGGAAAAGGGCATCAGAGTGCAGTGCTTTACACTTGTGACCCTAGCATTCATTCTTTTGTCTATGCTTACGACTTGTGCTTCTGCACACACTCTCTTATGATCAGGATGTTAGAAAAAGAGGCAGAAATAAGCCAAGTTAATATAAAAAGCTAATGACTTTCTTTTTGGAGAATGAAAAACTGAAGATTTAATATCTGGAATCTCCAGGCAGCTGAAGTTAGATTTATCAGTAGACAGTACCTTCAGATAGTGCTCTCCCACCACACGGAACCTTGTAGCTTGACAACTAGTTTATAATTCTGTGTTGTTTGTTTTGGTTGTTTTTCTCATGGCCGTGTTTCTTTCAGTCTTTAAAATGTTCTTGCTCAAAGTCTCTTAACCACTTCTAACAGCTACTGTTGTGTAAGAATAATCACTTCTGTTTTATTTAGACATTGATTACTGCAAAGCTATTAACCTTCAGGATGTCTAACTGTCAAGTAGCATATTATGGCAGTGCTGTATTGTATTTGGTAACCTTATTACTTGTTTCTTGTGTGCATTAGAATAAAAGCTACATTTCTGTTGTTAGCTTGATTTGCTGCTTTAGCAAACAGAACTGAGCTCCAGCCAGTGCTATGATAGTCATTCTTTCTGTTTTTCCATCAATCAAGGGTGAAGTGCTGGGCATTACTAGGTTTGGACTGGCTAAAATGAAGGAAAGTGTGTTGATGCTGGCTTCATTTGAAAAGACTGCAGACCATCTCTTTGATGCCGCTTACTTTGGACAGAAGGATTCCGTTTGTGGTAGGTACTGCAAATTTGATTGCAGCTTGTGGCCTTTACCTAGCATCTGTAAACCTCCTCAAAGCACTGGATTTTTGCCCTTGCTAAATTTTCTGTTCAGCTTAAATGTCAAAAACTTCAGGTCTAAGGCTAATCCATACTTGATCCTAGAACTTTGGTGAATGTTTCTCTAATTCTAGTCTCAGTTAGAGATTTTGAAGTCAATTGGACATTTGTTGAATGTTTCTTAAGGTAGACTTTTATTACTTCCATTTTACTTCTCACCACATAGGCCAGTGCAATACCAGGAAATTTACCCTGATAACAGTAGTTCAGTTTTTTCAGTTTGGCAAGTTTGTGTGTCTTCCACACCTTGGGCTGATTAAAGAATCCAGTGCCCCATCTGGTATTTAGGTTCTATTTTCATTCCTAGTAAGAGATAGGAAGACATAAATGTCTTCATACATCTGTGAGTCACGTACTGTGCAGAATGATGACTTATGTGATTTGTCAGTTGTGACTAGGAATAAACACAAGGGCAAAGTTCTGAGCCTCTTCAGTTAGTTCTCATGTAAAGAGATAAAAGTTGTGTGTGTTTGTTTTAATTAGAAGCCTTGTTTATCCTGCTCCATTAACAGAAGAGAGAAGATCCATGCTCTGAGAAATTTCTTTTTAGCTATATCTGCTTTGCACTTGTAAAGCTAAGTTCATTAATACCCACTGAATCATCTTCTCACTGAATTCCTGAAGGAATCTGGTGGAAGTTTAAAATCATGGGTGTGCATGCAGACATTCATACAGCCAAACAGAAAATTCAGATAGAGTGGTTTTGCCATTCTGTTTAGTCTCTAAATTTTGTATTTCTGCTATGTACTCTAATACTGGGAATTGAGTTTAGTTTTCAGAAAACCTCCTTTACCTCCATTTCTGCCAGATTTCATTCTCCTTTAAGCTACATACATTTGTTAACAAGTCTCTGTCTGGTAGGTTAAACAGAGAAAAGGTGAAGTCAAGTGGGTTTCAACCTCTTCATCTGTTCATCCTTCAGCTGTAACTGCTCATTTGGAGTTTCCAGGTCCTAGTGAAGTAGAAAACTATGAGAGTATTATGTTGGGGTTACTAGCTTGTGTTTGTAGGTGGTCTTAGAAAGCGTAGCCAGTGTTAAACCGTGCTTTGTGGACAGTGTATTTCCTGAATTGATGAAATCTGTTAGGAGCCTTTGTATTACTAGTTTGTATTTTAAGAACTCTGCCACTTTCTGCCTGTCCAGCATTCCCACGTGGGTGGGATTTTTAGGTTTTGTATTTTTGTTATTTTGGTCGGTTGGGGCTTTTTGTGTAATTAATATGTGCCAATGACTAAAGCAAAAATTCTATGGGAGACTGATTCCATCTTGGACGGTAAGGAAAAGCAAATGTTTTTTCAAAGTTCTCTCTGAGCTGATAAAATCCTGTTTTGAATAATGTGGAGAGCAAAGACCTTTTCAAGTTGCCCTCTATAAAAATAATTTCGTTCAAATAAGGCAAAGGAATGGACAGAACAGAGAATGGTTGTCTGTCTTCCTAAACTGAAGAAGTGACACTCACATGAAAAGGTGCTGTGCAGCTGCCTAAGCCTGATTATCACTAGTTACCTCTTCAAATTGCTGTGAAAAGAGACTCTTAACACTCATGCTTTTACGTCTCCAGAGAGGAACAATTTTTACATGTTGCCAAGGAGAGTTGGTGTGTACTCAAAGTCAACTGTAGGTGCTAGGTGTTACAAACATAATTGATTTGTTGATTGTAACTGGCTTTAGGGGCCAAAATAAATAATGACTCCTAAGAATTGTATTTTGCACAAGATTTTTAAATCCATAATGTTGAAAAATACATAGTAGAAATGCAGCAATAGTCTAAGAGCAGAGATGCAGAATCTTCATTCGTATGCATTTTAATTACTGATCAAATCTCTCCTGAATTTTAAGCAAATTGATTTTCATTTTTGGCACCTTCAAAGGTACAGCCATTTATTCATGTTTTCTTAAACCTCTGAATTAAGGCATGTACCTAACACTCCTGAGAATGTGTGTCATTTGGATCATAACAGCATGCCAGGAGAAGAAACCACTGGTATCTGGTAGATGGCTTTTAATGTGGAACGTTCTTTGGATAAGTTGAACACATCAGTAAATCTGGAGTATAAATGTGTCAGTGCATTGCTGTGGAAGTGTTACAGCCATCAAAAATAACCTGGGCAAACTTCAGTCTTAACATCCAAACCAAGCACTTTTGAGTTGTGAACATGCAAAGGAGTGTTATGTCTCTTCCACTGAGAAGTTGCTGGGGTGTCAAGAGAACTAGGCCACATTTGACTGAAGTCTTAGCACTGAGTTGGAAAATAATCATAAAGTACTTTCATTTTCTGTTACTGGCACTAGTTGGAATGTGTCCTCTCCAAAAACAAAC
The DNA here is from genome assembly GCA_013400475.1 of Tricholaema leucomelas. NCBI lineage: Eukaryota > Metazoa > Chordata > Aves > Piciformes > Lybiidae > Tricholaema lacrymosa > Tricholaema leucomelas. Next base: position 91,902 of record WAAF01017103.1, on the reverse strand, counting down.
CTTCTGAAGCTCTGTCTTTAGGTTAGGTTGAGATTTTCCAGTTTAGAGTTTTAAATAACACAAATTAATTAACAGATTGAACTGATTACCATAAAATTTAATTTCACTTAGTGAAGAGACCTTGGTTTTTATGTGTGGGGTTCAAGAAGACTTAATAGGCAATGCACACAGAATGGGCAAGGCTTCGAGGAGACCTTATAGTGGCTTTCCAGTATCTGAAGGGAGCCTGCAGGAAGGCTGGGGAGGGACTAGAGACTATTTACACGGTCTAGTAATGACAGGACGAGGGGGAATGGGTTTAAGCTGGAAGAGGGGAGATTAAGACTGGGTATTAGGAGGAAGTTCTTTACAGTGAGGGTGGTAAGACACTGGCACAGGTTGCCCAGGGAGGTTGTGGATGCTTACTCCCTGGAAGCGTTTAAAGCCAGGCTGGATGAGGCCTTGAGCAGCCTGCTCTAGTGGGAGGTGTCCCTGCCTATGGCAGGGGGTTGGAGCTGGATGATCCTTGAGGTCCCTTCCAACCTAAACCATTCTATGATTCTATAAATCCTTACCCTTCAGATATGTAATTTGTCTTTTTTTTTTTTTTTCCTTAGGTGTTTCTGAGTGCATCATCATGGGAATTCCAATGAATATTGGAACAGGGCTTTTTAAACTGCTGCACAAAGCAGACAAAGAATCAACCCCTCCTCGGAGGCCTCTGATATTTGATAACAATGAATTTCATATTCCCATTGTTACATAGCACTTGAACATAGTACAAGATAGCAAAAGAAGAAATAGCTAGGAAGCATAATTTCCCTTAAGAAATGTGTATTATCAGTTGTCATCCTCAATTACTGTAAATTGCTAAGTGAAATACCATCAAAAGGATCCTCCAATTGTTTACCGCCTGTTGCTGCTACAGATCATGAAAGGAGAGGCTTCTCTGCACCAGAAAGCAAAAGCTGATAAAATCTTACGTGCTAAAACTGGATCTTTGTGTTAATGGGTGGAAGTTGTTCTTACTAACTCAGTATCAGACATGCATCATCAGATGTGATAAATAAAACCAAAACTGAGACAGTTCTGTGTGCTTGCACACAGTGCCTTGAAAATGGCCTTTCAAGTGGAGCCGCAAAGGTCAGTCTAGCTGCTAAAATCTGGGATGTGAGAAAGCTACAGCTGGATCTCTGAGTCATTCATACTGAGGTAAACTTAGGGAGTGCTGTTGAAAGTGTTTGAAATATTTGCTCTTTGCTAGTGTTTTGTTGGGTTTTTTTTATCCTGAATTACAGTCCAGTAAATGTTTGTTGGTTTTCTTTTCCCCCAGAATTCTGTTTTGTGAGGTACTTGCAAAAAAGCTACAGATTATAAAGCTGTTAATAAATTCTGAGAAGACTGTTATAAAAACATTACAAATCATAAATAGGTTTTCGTAGTATAGCAGCTCTTATGCTGTTGGAATCTGTATTTTTTAGCAGTCTTAGTTTGGGTAAAGTTTCATAACTGTGCAAGATCATCCAAACCACCTAGTTTTGTTTTAATAGATGAAATAGAAAGTGAAGCTGTTTTCATGCATTACTTGGAAGCACAGTAATCTGCAGCCCACTAGAGCAGTCTTCAGAATGAGTATAGATTTTGGAGTTACTTCAAGTGTAGTATGTTTACATTTGGAGGAAAAGTATCTGCTTTTTATTTTCCCTCAGCATTATTCAGATATTCAGTTAAATCATAACATGGCTCAAGGTTAGAGAGAAACAACGCAGTGAAAACAGAGAGAGAAGCTGAAGTTGTGCAGTCATGAGGTGAAAGGCTGCTGAAGGATCTCGCATTTGAAAATGAATCATTTTGTGCTGCAAAATGTATCAACTGAAAGGTAAATGTAAAGTTAAAGCCAGAGAATGTACATCAGTTGCTTTGAGTCTTAAGGTGCCATTGTGTTTATTTGTTCAGTTGTCCTCCATGCAGAGAAGACCTGAGGTGAAACTCAGCGTAGCTATTCTGAAATGATTTTGTACTTGCAGCGCGATACTAAGATGGAATTCTGCCTAAATTTTGGCAGGGTAAAGATAGAGACTGCAATGCATTATCTGCACTAAAAGCCATATGTGTTTTGCTGTCTTCCGGTTAACAACAGAAACATCAGAATAAGTTCATTTTCTTTGTGATCTCAGTGAGATTGCCAATGGCTGATGTATCTGTATAGAAGTCTAGCTCAATTGAAAGATTTAAGTACAAGACATGTGGGGCCAAGTGGAGGGAGAGCCCATAACATTTCCTGGGCATCAGCACTTCATTTTAGCTGGGGAAATCTTACTGCAAGTGCTTGGTAGGTTTGTGAATAAACATTCTTATGAAGGTGTAAATGAGTGGAATTGGTCTCAGCGCCAGTAACTACTTTTTTTTCATGTAAATAGCTGCATTTCACTGTATTTAAATGGTGGGTTTACTTATTCAGTAAATTACATCTGCTGTCATTGTCTTTTAATATGACAATAAAAAGAGGCAGAAATAAAGAAATTTTGAACCTTTCTTGTTTATTTCTTCATGCAGATTTATGGTCACCTAACCTCTGTCTCCAATATACAGTCAGAATGGCAGGTAGCTGAGCTTGGCCATTTTAGATTGTGCTGGTTTGAGGCTAATTGGAATATTTTACTGAGAGAAATGAAATCCTTAGCTGTGAGAAGAAAGGAAAAAAAAACCAACAGTACCCTCTATCACTCATTTTCCTGCTGAGAAATGCAACCAGTCAAAATATAGATAAGACACTTCTCACACACTGCTCAGCTCTCAGTTCTGCTCCTTCTCTCTGGTGGTCTGGGTCTGTGTGGTTGCCTCTGCCTTAACTCTTTAATCCAACCCTTTTTTAACTCTAACCCCCTTGTTGTCTTTTTGACATCTCAGATCTCTCCAGGTTTATCACATAGGTGAAGCCATAGGCTTGCTTTATCCAAAGTTGGGCAAAACATAGGCCTTGCACGAGGCAGGCACAAGCCAAGTGTATGTACCTTGTTAACCACAGGAACAAAACAAGTCTGGGCCAGCCAGAGTCCTTACATTCAGTGGCTCTACATTCTTTGTCCTCCTTTCCATGGTTGCTTCTCCTCACAGCAGGAGGAGGCAGAGTGAAAAACATGCCTGGGCAAGCCAGGATGTGTACAGGCCTATTTTGGCCTATTCAAGCCTACCATGACACACTCTGAGCAAAAAGTACAAAACTACTTCCCTATGTTTGTCAGGGAAGTGCTTTACATGACTTCTGTCTGATGAGAGGTGAGAAAATGGAAGCACATGCTTTAGAGGTTTCCTCTTATCAAGGGGGGAAGCTGGGAATAAACCTAGTACTGGGCTGCTTTTCGTTCATAACTTGGAAGCAGCTTAGAATGGAGGGACTATTCCCTTTTTGGCCGTGGGGGGTTTGTTTTGTTTGGAGTTCTTTTTTGTTTTGGTGGGCTATGGGGGTGTTTTTGTTTGGTTTTTGGGGTTTTTTTGTTTTGGTTTTTTTTTGGGGGGTGGGGAGTGTTTGGTTTGTTTGGGGCTTCTTTGGGTTTTTCAAAATAAGAGGGAGGGGGAAGGAAGTGAAGACTGTAAATGACCTGAAGTAGGATAAAATTGAGTTCTATGAATACAAATACTCCTTGATGTCTGAACACTTCGGTATAACCTGAAGGAACCACAACACCACATCATTCCTCAGTTTTGTATCACTGTGCTTACAGATGGGAACCTCTGGGAAGTCACAGCAAACATGGTAAATATTTTTATAGTACCTGCCTCTTTTCCTAAATTCTTGTGCATGTAACACAGGAACATTTTATCTTCAAAAGAGTTTGCTAAAGCTATGTGAAACTAGAAAAGTCTTGAGAGTCATTAAATGTGTGGGGAAAAAAGTAAGAAAATAGCAGACTGCCCTGTTTTTTCTTACAGTGTTTAAGATCAGACAAAACTAGAAGGGATCACAGTAGAAAATGCATTAACAAATACCTGGTAGGTTATTTGGATGTGATTACTGTGTTGACATAAATGCATAGTGAATTTATCTTGAGGATTAAATACCCAAACCTCACCTGAACGACTGAAATAAATCAACCCTACTCTTCTTGTATGCCAGTACTTGTGAAAACGAATTAGTTTCCTGTAACTGATGAAAAACGTAAAACGATCCCTTCTGAGGAAACGAGATCATATCATCGTCTGCCGCTAGAGAGCAGTGTTTTGTTTTGGGGAAAGCGGTGTTTGGGTAGCAATGCTTTGTTTTTCTCTTTTTAGATGTTTTTTTGCATTATCAGGGCTGAAATACAAGAATGAGAAAGAAGTTTGCCTGTTAAAATCGTATAGAGGAGGAAGGAGATGAAAGGAATTTCCTAAAAAGGAGAAAAGGGAATCCAGATACGCTTTGTAATGCATTAATAAGGATTGTTTATCTGTCTTTGTTTTAAGCCAGATGGGAACAACAAAAAAGTAGCACTTAAGTAGAAGGCTGAAGTCATTCTCAAAGGAACATATCAAGTTGCTCCTGACAAGTGGGAGAACTGTGTATCTGTACCGTGAAAGGAAACGTGTCTTTGCCACAGCGTTCTCCACGCAGCAGTGATTGCTACAGTCTGCCTTCATTCTCTATAGTGAGTACTTAAATGTAGCTCCCGGAGCTTCTCTGAAGCATGAAGTTCTGGCAGTTCACTGAGTAGCATCTCACGTTCTTCAGCTACTGCAGAAAGCCCGGATGGGAAAAACATTTGAAGGTGGCACTGGGATGCAAGAGACCAATGCTTAGGAGTAAAAATTATATGAAACAGGTTGTTTTCTCTGTATGCAGACAGCTGAAAACAGCGAGATTTATGAAAGATGACTTCTTTAATGGCTGAAAGCTACGGGGATACCTTTAGCTTTGTTAGTTTGTTAGTTCCTATAATATATGTTACTCAAATCACTGTGGTCTCATGTGTGAGAACATCATATTGGCTGGCTATATTTAAGGATTCTCTTGGCCATAAGGTTCTTTTTGGTGTTTCTTAATCCAAAGAGTCCTTGTGAGTCCAAGCATGCAAGACCAGGAATAACTGCATGGTCCTTTTTGAAGCAATGATTTACACTGCACGGGAGGTTGCATATTTCTATATGGTGGTTTCTGCAGGTGCTGAGGGTGGATGGAAGAAAGCTGAAAAGACAGGGAATGCAAAGATAAGCAAGAGGATATGGAAGCACAGTAGATTCAGAAGGTAGCTGGTCGTCCACATGGTTGGCTGGCCATGTAGCAAAGCTGGAGCAGCAAGAGAGTTGCTCTTCGGGTGAGGCAAGCAGAGAGAGAGCAGGAAGTTCACCTGCTTTTATAGTGTTGCAGACAGGAAGTGGGAGTGGGCTAAGCTTTTGTACCTGGGGTCAGGATCCAGACCACCTCCCAGCCCCCTAGAGGCTTAACCTGTAACAGTGGCCATATCACAGTGCAGTGATACTGGATAATGGGGTGCACCAGCAGTGATACTGGGTGACTTGCTGCTGAAGGGTGGAGGATCTCTTTTATGCACACGCTGGAAGAATGGACACACTTTGCACCCTGCCCCCTGCACTTTTCCAATGCAATGACACTAAAATGTTACCTCAACATTCAACACAGATCATGCAGGTATTTTTCAGTTAAATCAGAAGCTTCCCTTTAAACTTCCATTTTCAAGAAGATACTTAGTTCTCCTGACTTATGTCACTGCTGCGCATTTTCTATTTCCTCCTTACATTTATTTCTTTTTCCTTGTCCTTGTTTCTCACACAGATTCCTCCCTTCTGGGCCCATAGTGACTGTCACTGCTGGTGACACTATTTTCCCGCAGCAGTGCTCTGTCAACCGTACTGCACCACTGGTTGGCTTTAGCTCAGCCATGCAATGTTACATGAACCTTTGCCTGGAGTATAATTAAACCATTCAAGGAAAAAAGTATCTCCTCAGCACATCTGGATATGGAAGTTTACTGCCATCAAAATTACAATTATGGTCAGATACCTTTGGGAAAAAGAATGACTGTAATACACGAGGGAATGTGTTTGTGTTCTAAACTGAAATGGAAGGCACCTCTGCTTCATGTGGCTCTGTCAGCACTGAAAACAGTAGTCGAGCTGTTTAACTCTCCACTTTTCTTTCTTGACTGCTTCTGGTCCTTCCTCCTTATGTGACACCAACATTGTTTCCCTTGCTTGTGTTTGTCTGTGTTCTGCCTAGAATAAAAATAAAGAGAAGCAATCATCAGCTTGGTATGTAACTGGCACATGTAGAATTGGTTAAATGTTGCTGCTGCACACTTGTATGACCTGGGCAAGTCTTTAGGCTCTTTGCACTTCAGATTCACTCTATTAAAGACTATTAAATTATAACAGTCTCTCCTTAGCAGCATGACTATGAAAGGCATAGATTCATCAAGATGAGTGAAGGAGCTGTGCTTGTGAAAAACCTGCATGTCATACAGAATACTTGATAAAGGGAGTGTACTTGTCTTCCTAGCTTTTAATTGCCAGGGAGTGTGGATTAAACAACTGGATTAGCACTTGCCATGTATAGTCCTTTTTATTATTTCATCTTCCACATGAAGTGGAAAAAGACTAGACATTGCTCTTGAAGTCAGCTGCAAGACACATACTAACTTCAGCAGGAAAAGGACAGGGCAAAGCAGTGAAGCTCTTTCCTGCCATTAGTATTTTTGGAGGGGGAGGGTGCAACTCTGGAGATGAGTTAAGGGAAAAAAATTCTAACAGTACAAGTAGACCATGGTAAAAAGGATAATATTTGGCTTGCCTTGCTCATGAAATGTATTTGCCCTCATGGAATATCCCTACAAGAGTTGAAGACTTCATTTAAGTTACACTTTTGCACAGTATTTTTATTACCAAATTGGGGCTTAATCCAAGTCCCCTGGAAACCAATTAGAGAACTTGGCAGAACTGGATAAGCTTTGATATGTGCATTATATTCAACATTTCTATCCATCAAATTCCTACCAGTTAATGCATCTTTGCAAGTTGCAGACAATTGCACAACACTTCTCTAAGCATCATTGCTGCAGACTTCATTCAGAAAGAATAAAAGATTAACCTAAATCCTTTTCAAGTCTTCCATGCTGCTCAGAACTTTGTCTCAGCTGTTTCTGCTTATTGTAGGCTATGCTGTATATATTCTTTTCCCATTAGTACTAAGGTTGGTGTTTTCTGTTTGTTTTGGGAGTTGTTGGGGTTTTGTTTTGTTGTTGTTGCTTAATTCTGACAAATTCTCAGCACTCGTAGTCATTTAAGTTCTACATTACTATTCTGGCATCTGTCTGTTAAAAATAGTAGTTGACTTGAACTGTTAAATGTTTAATTTTTACTTTTGTGTTATGGGGGGAGGAAATACAGATGTGTTGGAGATTTGAAGCTCAGCTTAAACTGGATGACCAAACCTTGTAGAAGCTGGTAATATGGCAGGCTGAGACATTATTTCACTTTGGAAGTTTCTGATGGCTTTTCCATGCCTGCCAAAACATGTAGACTAGTGCAGAGACTGTATTTCTTTCACCTTCTAAATTAGAGCATAACTTAGCAGTTACTTTATTTTGTGTTAGTGTTTTCAGATCTGAGTCTAGTTAAGTATTTTTGTCATGTTAAACACTCCTCAGTCTTTAGTTGCATCTAAAGCCACAGTCTGCTTTCCCTGATCAAACTGCACACAGCAAGTTGTAAAAGAGTTTCTCTTTGACTTTATTCTCATTGTGATTCACATCCTGCCTCGTTTCTCCCTGCTGCCCAATGAACGTCCTGTAATGTTAAAAGTAACTTTGTTCTCAAGGCAGAAGTATATGGAATTTCCATAGTATTTATGTAAACAGAAACCAAATTATCTGTCGAAGAGCAGAATGAAAACCCTACTGCTAGGTTTTAAGGCTTCAGGAAAAAAAGAAGTCTTAGCTATGGATGTGACACACAGGATCTGCTTACAGACCCTCATAGTTTTCAACCTTCTGACATCTACATTTCTGCAGTTTTCAGAAAGACTGGTAAAACTGTGCACAATTCATGAGAGTACACTAGAAATGCTTCCCCTATATCATAAGCCAGATTAATTTAGAATGCTGGAGCACTTCATTATGAAGCAACAATAATCCCCTCCAGCTGGATGCATCCCACAATCCTGCTTATCTGCTTCTATGCATTATAAGCTTTTGGAATACAACCAAATCTGGGCATTGGTCTATTCTTATATGCAGATCTGCTGGGTGCAGATTTTTTTCAGAGCTGTACTGCTTCTTCTGTTACCTCCTTAGTTCAACGTTTGCAAAAAGGAGCAGCTGTGGGACTGAATCTTGTGTGAAAAGACAGGTGTTGCATGGTATCTAAACACAGAGAACCACAGCTGTATGCATACCTGCCTCCATTTCATGAGGGAGCTATTTAGGCTTGGACTAGAGATATCTGCTCTGCCCTGGAGCTTTCAAGGATTATTGGCTTCTACTTTGCATCAGAAGCCTTTTTCACCAGCTTTAGCTGTCCCACAATTAAAGCACTGTCATATGCTCACCATCTCTAAAAGTATGATTTTTGTGAGTCTCAGGCACTATTTCCTGTGGCTCTGCAAGCATTCTGCCTGTAAGTCTTTCTAAAGCTCTGCTTTGTCATTTCTGCCTGCTAGGCATGATGAGAATTTTTTTGTTCTTTCTATACCCATTGGGCTAATGTCTGGCAGGAATGATACTCTTATCAAAACAACTTCTCTTTGGTGGCATTTCTTTTAGCATACTACATTTTCTAACGGTAGAATAAACTCTGTATATTCTGGTAGATAATGACCAAGACATCTGAATCAAAGGTCTTTAAAATCAATAGGAAGATCAGTGGTTTTTTTTCAAAGTCTCGGATTAATCCCTAGGTCATTTCTTTGATTTGAAGACCCTCAAAACCTTGGCTTTTAACTGATACGTATTCAACTCTTAAACCCTGTCAGGGAGGAGAAGGAACTACTTGCTATTAAAAGTACATACATAGTTCTTAGCAGATGAGGCTTCAAATATGAAGTGGAACATAAGAAAATACCTTTCCTTCTTCAAGAGCTCTTAGATTCAAATCCAGTTTGAAAATACTCATTGCTGACAGCAAATGAAGGTAGTAAAAGTGTAACAAGGTTTACTCTGGTATCCTTACTATTACATCCATTTGAGTCCTTCAGCTGCAGTTTTGGGTTCTCTTACAAATTCCCTGCTTGTGCTTGGCTTGTTTACAGAAGTTATACCCCCCAGGATGTTTAAGGCACCCATTTGCTTTTATGTCCCCATTAGTGCTAGAAGTAAAAGCAAGTGGTTGGTATAAATAGCCTCTCTTGGCTTGACTTGAAAACTGAACTGGGTAACAAACTGCAAGCAACAACTCTTAAAGATGCTATTCAACATCTCACTTCTTAAAGTTAACCACACCACAAGTCAGTCCAGTTTCATAAAGAAAATTAAAGTGCTCTCCTATTCAGTTCTAAGCAGATGGGTACTGGGACCTGTGCTTGCAAGGCACCTTCCCTATGGAAACTGATATTTTTACAGCCCTGTAGGATCACCACTAATGTGTCTCTGTAGCATTGCTGGGTTTCTTTTGCTGCCTATTTTTCAGAAACAGGTGTCTGAGAAACAAAGGAGACCATGTGTCTTCACAGCTCCAGGAGGAGCCCAGCTTTTCTTCTCCTCAACCAATCACCCTTCCTGCCAGGTATTCTGTCCCAGAGGAAGGCCTTTTCTTCCTCCTTTAACAGGTGAATACTTAGTTGATTAAGTACATTTTTGTGTAATTATTTTATTGGCTTTTTCAACATGCCCTGGATGGTGGTGTTTTTTTCTTGCTGAAGTTAATGGAAACAACTGTCTGATCTTTTCAATTCAAATTACCAGTTCAGACCCTGCCCAGCGTGGGAATGGGACGAAATAACTGTTCTCTGAGAACTGCCTAGTACAACGTGAGATTAAATGGCTGATAGGTTTAAGAATACGGAAAGAAGGAAAACAAACCAAAACACCAACACAAACTCCAAAAAATGTAATATAATCCTCTAGTCTGCTTTCCTTCACACCGTAAGTTCACTTCAAAAAGTGCTGAACCGTTTCCTGGAGTTCATAGTTACACCTTTTTAGGAGGATAATGATCCTTATTCTTCTGTGAGGGTCTGACAGCAGCTTCCTCGGTTCTCAGCATCAGCAGGAGTGCTGAGGACCACGGGATTTATAAGCACAGCCCGTTTCTGGGGGTGACACTGTCAGATGAAATATTTAATCAGGGCGGTGCAGAGACCGCTCGCATTATGTTTAGGTGTTGGGCTTTTCTTTTTCCCTTTACAGGAAAAGAAGATGTTTTGTTCTGCTGGCCCATTAGCCTAGTCTACTGTGAAAATGCTCATTAGTTGTCTATCAGTTACATCGACTTGACAAAACAAACTTTTGCTGAGAGCTGCTTAGCTGCTAGTGTGTCATACAACACCCATTACAAAATCTCGGTGGTGTTTACTTTGTATCTAGACAGCTCTAATCTCAACTTGATGATCGCTTGTATTTTTGATACAGCTGCCTTAGAGACCGTATAATCTTCCTTCCCAGGATTCACAGTGTTGTCATTAACTTACTCTAAATCTCTCAATAATTTTCTCTAAACCCATTTTTGCTTAAATCATGTGATTACATGAAAGGCTTAGCTTGACAGTTCTTAGCATACAGGGCTGCCAATCCGAAGACCTAGATCATAAGGGGTCCAAAATTAAAATACAACTGAAATATCTCCCATGTATTTAAAAATAGTAGGAAACCCCTTCTAATTCTGAAGAAAATCCTCAGCTTCTGGCTGTTAGAATTTCTAACTGCTTCAGATTGATACTGAGGAAGGGATTTACCAGTAGAAGCACAGCAGCAGAGCTGCTGCTGTATCTCAGCAAGCAGTAAGCAGGTAGGTGTGGAGAAGGAGGACTTTGAGGAATGACAGGTGTTTTTTGCGCAGAGGACTATCATCCCGTTAAAGGTCCTATTAAAGTGTGTGTAAGAAATCTATTTTAAAGCCCAGATGTTTCTAAAGGGTGCCTTGTCAGAAAATACCTGGGTAAAGTAATACAATAGTGTTGCTCAATATATGGATGACTGATGTAGAATATCAGTCTCATCACCTAACAGCTTTTGCAAGCAGAGTCTGCAAGACAGAAGAACAGTTACTGGGTGCAAACCCTGCCATTGAAGGTGTAACATCCCATACTATCTTACTGAAATCCATCTTGAAAGCAGGTAGGCTTTTCTTTTCTCTCTTCCTCCACTTTTTCTTTCACTTTGCTCTCCTGTTTCCCTTTCTTGCTTGATTGCCATGATGCTCAAAGGCTTCTTTGTTCCAGCCTAAAATTCTCTGCTCTTTCTGGGAGGCAGCCTTTTATAGAGAGAACTATGTGCTAGATTATGTCAATCTGAATCTCTTTTTGGTTCCCAATATGACTGTATGGCACAACATTATACTTCAGGAAATGTGCTGAGTTAACATACACAAATAAGATGATTATTGCATAATAAAAAAAGATATATTGGCAATTACAGGAACAAAATCTTCTTATACTAAAGGCTGAATCATGTTCTTGATTTTGATCTTAATATTTTCAAAGTTTGCATGTTGGCCTTTTTTTTTAATACTGTAGTTAATGTTCTGGGATTTCATATACTGCACAGTTATATGAACTTACAACAACAAAAAAAGGCTAGNTCAAGTCCAACCCTTTACCACAGAGCTCAAGGCTAGACCATGGCACCAAGTGCCACGTCCAACCTTGTCTTGAACAGCTCTAGGGATGGCGACAACAACAAAAAAAGGCTATCTGATGGACTACGGCTTGCTGAAAGCTAATGCTTGTGCTGAGGATGATCCTGTTCTCTAAACAGAAATTTCTTCAAGACAAGGACTTAAAAATACTTTGCTGCCTCAGTCTTAACTATACAGAGAGATGTTCTGCAGGTGCAGATATATCAGACACCCAATTTTCCAAATTCCAGTTTGTGCTTTTGAAAATAGCTCCCAGGGATTGATACCTTCTTAAGCCTGGCATGTTCTAGCTCTATTTGATTTAATTTATGTGTGGCAGCACCAGTGTTTCTCCTGTACTTTTTGAGAAGATTTGAATGAAAACAAATCCCAGTTTCTCTCTACATGTCCCCATCTTGTTCCCCAAACGTTTCTCAGACTTCAAAGGCATACTTTAGCAGTAGAACTGTAGATTCTGGGGTACTGTGATGATCTGAATTTTGATCACTTCATAAAGATTTGGCATAATAAATACACATTTCCTAGTGTGTCTTCAAACATGACATATGTCCCTAAGTCTTTTGAAGACTTTCCCTGCACTTGCTAGGGAAGATCTATCCTGAGTCAAGCAACTGAAGTAGCAGCAAGCTCCCTTTCTTACACATAAAGAAAGAAACCTGCTATGATGGGAATTTACCTCTCCCTGGCACTCTCTGAGCAATAGCAATGTGAGATGTAATCTGCAAGCAAGGCAGGCATGGCAGGATAGAAGGAATTATATTTATTTAAAAGAGAAGGCAGAGGACTAAAACACATATCTGGGGAAAAGCAAGAGTAAACTGAGACCAAAGCAAACACTTGCCAAGACACACTCCCCTCTAGATTCTGGAATGGGTCTCATCTGAGTTATACCCTGCCTGAACTATGCCATCCTATGTTGCTGCAACCTCCAGCAAAGAGCTCATATCAGAGTGCTGAGCCAGGCAGAGGATGAAAAACAGGACTGTTCGTTATTATTTCAAGTTGTGGAGGATTGCTGTATAGATCTAAAGTACAGCTCTTACGATAACGCCCAACTACGAAACATGGTGACTTGTTTCCTTAACAGGAAACTAAAATAATATTGTTAAAGGACTACTAAGATTAAAAAACAACAACTAAGAAATGTTTGAATAATTTGTCTAATCTTTGGTCTTCTTGTGCATTTGTCTTATGAAAGCCTTCAATCACATGATTAATTGGCCCACCCTCTGTTCCAGGCACAGGAGAGGACTGCCTTCATGCCACCTGAGAGTGGTGTCTACATCAAATGCACCAGGTGACATGAGATAGGTTTCACCTCTCACAGGTAGTTTTTCATTCTGTTTTGTTTCCACCATGTTTTGCTGAGCTGAAGACAACAATTAATGTCTAATGGTGTTAACTAGTATTTCTGGAACGTACAACCACTTCACTGACACAACTTTGCCCAACGTATCGGAAAAAGGTGGATTTAAACAGTCTAGAAAGAACTCAGTTTGCAGGAATTTACATTAGTCATTGGCCAACAAAGCTAATCTCAGTGTATTTTCTCTAAGGATGTTTCTCAGAAACCAGAGATGCAAAATTAGAAGAATCTGCAGGAGTGCAAGAAACAACAGACCAAACATGAAAAGACTTGTTTCAAAACCATGCTATACTAGAAGTATTATTTTAAGTAATGACTTTTAAGGTTAAGAAAACTCTCTAAACCTTTTTATTCTGTATCTGCCTCCAGTAATGGCAGTAAGAATGCATAACATGTTTATGTACATAACCCAAGACTGCTTTCACGTTGAGAGACATCATCATTGTCATCACCTGTTCAACTACATAACCTGACTTGAAACTCAGGTCAGCACCTGCATTCTCCAAATTGGTGTGACAAACTAAAACCTTAGAGAACAACTGCTTTCTCCTGTACCTCATTTATGCTTAGCTCTCCAGACTAAATAAGGCATATAGGTGTTGGGGCAGGGGGCTTTCAGATGTAATGGGGATAACACAAACACTGCTAATGCTCCTCTTGTGTCATTACAGCCACCATTATTTGTGAAAGGTGTCAAGAACAAGTCTTTCACATAAACTATGAACCTACAAGTCTTTCATCACAGTATCACCAAGGTTGGAAGAGACCTCACAGATCATCAAGTCCAACCCGTTACCTCAGAGCTCAAGGCTAGACTATGGCACCAAGTGCCACGTCCAATCCTGCCGTGAACAGCTCCAGGGATGGCGACTCCACCACCTATAAATTATGAATTTAAGACCATAACTACTTGTGCTCATCCCACAGTCGTTTGCCATTTAAGATACCATTTGGTGCAAACAGTGTTGGCAGACTGTTTGCCGGCAGACTGTTTGCCTTCAGACTGAAAAGTGCCTGCCTATTCACGAAACGCCAATGAAACGACATTTGAGGGGACAGATGAATTAACAGATATTATTGACTGGACTTTTTGTTTGTAAACTTCAGGGTTTTGGAAATTTTAATGGACAAAGCTCCCTATGGTCTGTTACTACTTTTTCCAGCTTCAGATGCAGTAAATTTTGCTGGCTGAAGCCGCCGCCCGGTGGAGGCCTGGCCCAGCAGCTCTGCCGCCGGCACTAGCAACAGGCTCCCGCGCTCCAGGCGAGGGTAGTGGCAGCCTCGCGCCGACGCGGTCGGTTCAGGCCCGGGGTGGTAGACAAGCCCTTGTCCCCTCCGTGCCCATCCGACCCCCCACAACCGGGGATGGGCACCGCCCCGGAGCCTTTGTCTCGCCGCTGAGACACCCGGGGCTAGTCCCTCCGGCCCCGGAGAAGCCCCACTTCCCCGGAGGGAGAAGTGGAGGAATCTTCTACAGGTCGCCCTGTACCTTGAGGGGAACGGGATGACTGGAGAGAACGAAAGGGATGTGAGCCTTCCGACACTCGTCCCACCCGGGTACTGGCGCCCAACCTCTGTGCCTAAGGACGGGCGGGAATCCCCTGACTGACGGCCAGGAAACGAGCTCGGCATAAGGGGGAGAGGCTGCGGCGTGTCGGCGGGCGGGCAGTCAGACAAGCAGGCAGACAAGGCGCTGCCGCGGCTCTGCCTCGGCGCGGGCGGCAGCCTTGTGCAACCAATATGGCTGCGTGCGCCCGCGAATGAAAGGAGGCGCTTGGAGCTGAAGCCGTCTCCCCCCACCCCCCTTCCTCGCCCCGCGGCCGTGTGGCCTGTAGAGAGCTGAGAAGTTGTCTGGGCTGCCCCACAGGGGGGTGGGGGGTGCCCAGGAGGCGGCAGCGGCCTTTTCCGTAGCTCCTGCTCCCGGTGGCAGCAATGAAGAGGAGAAGTTGTTAACGCCGCTCGGGGTTGGGAAGCTGCAAGGAGACGAGAGGTTCGGCAGCTAGAGAAGGAAGAGGAGCAGCAGCCCCCGACAGCTGCTCGCCCCCCATTCGCTTTAGCGGGAGCGCGGCGGCGGCTCCCAGCCCACAGGAGGAGGAAGAAGCAAAGCCGCCTTCGGCCCAGGTCCTGGCCGAGGTCCGTGCCTCTACCGTAGGACGAAGTTTCGCCGGGGGCCGCTGCGGGGGTGCCGGCTGCCGGAGGAGGGCGGCCGGCAGCGCTCCGCCTCGGCCCGCGCCTCCCCGGAGGTGGCGGTGGAGGAGCGGCGGGGCCAGGGGGCGGCGGTGGTGCGCGGCCGCGGCGGGCGAAGTTTGGTTGGCGGCGGCCTGCCGCGGCCATGGAGCCGAAGCACAAGGAGCTGCTCGCCCAGTGCCGTCAGAGCCTAGCGCAGGCCATGACCGAGGTGGATAAGGTGGTAGAGCTACTAGAGGCCGCCGGCGCTCTCGGCCCCCGCGACCTGCGCGACCTGGAGGCGGCCGGCGGCGGGAAGGCCGAGCTGCTCATCGCCTTGTTGCTGGCCAAAGACCGGGACCACTTCCAGGATCTGCGGGTGGCTCTGGAGAAGACGCAGCCCCACCTGCTCTCCATCCTCTACCTGAACGGCGTGGCGGGGGCGCCGGTGGCAGCCGAGACTGCTGGTGAGTGGGGCCGTGGGGCACGGGGAAGGTGCGAGGGTGGAAGAGGACAGCGGCATCCACTGCCCATCCCCGCTAAGGCAGGGGGCTGGCTCGGTAATACGGGCCCCTCGGGGCCTCCCCTCCTGATGTTTGGAAAGCAGCGGGACGGCTGTGAGTGGGGGTCCTCTTTTTTTTGGCAAGGTGGGGGGGGAACTTTAACGTGTTTGTGCTTGAGCTCTCGATTCTTGTTTTGTGCTCCCGACCGTTTCCTTTTCTGGCGAGCGCGCTGGTACTGCTCCCAGAGAGGTCTGGGGATGCTGTACTGTACCCTTCGGAGAAGCCACTTGTTTAGCCTGGTTCTTGCTGCTGCGCCCAGTCCCTGATGCCTCTGGCTAAGGAAGTACTAACCCGAGGGAGTTTTCCTCTCCTGAGCTCCTCTAGGGCCGCCGGTAGTGTTAAACAGTCGTTTCTTGACCCGGCAGAACTGTGAAACTCCCCCCTGCAGCCAGTCTGCTGGAATAGGCTGGCTGGCAAGACTCCAGCAGATGCGCGTTTGGTTAAATATTGTAACTATTTTTCTCCGGACAAACACATGTTTTAGTCCGTGTTGTTGTAACTGTTCTTGGTGCTTAGACCAGGAAAACAGCTGATTTACCGGCAGATACAGACAACAAGAATATGAGTATAAACCTCCTTCTTGACTTGGTTGGGCATTTGACCCATAGGTCAATTTATTCCCTTCCAAAGTAAATCACTGTCTGCTTTTACGTGGACAATGTCTTTGTAATCATAATGTAAAAAATATTAGTGGTGATACACAAGGCCTTGCAAGTGCAGCTGTGTTACTAGACAAGGAATACTTAAGTAAGTGAGAGTTTTTGTATTGCAGATAAGGAATATCTGTCGTCTAGGTGACGTGTAGGTATTTTCTTCCAATGTATGTCCAGGTTGACTGATAGAGAAATGTGAGGTCTCTCTTTTTTTTTTTTTTTTCCTTCCCGATTTGGGAATTTCAGGTTGACTACCTGTTTACACAAGTAGCTGTAGTGGTAGAGCTTCTTGGCTCTTACAAACTATACCATGTCTTTAAGAAAACAAAACCCTTTGAGAGCTGCTTCCGTTTGGAAAGCGGTATTTGCATATGCAGTTGCGTAATCTGTCCTTATTTCAATTATGCTCTCGATGCTATGAGTTTGTTAAGCACAAAACAACGTGTGAGGGTCCTATGTTTTGTTTTATATCAGTATATTACAGTGTATGGCCTTTTGTAATGATTATATGGCAGGACCTCACAGGAGGGACAAAAATGGACTGAACAATAGATGTCAACACTCGTAACATTATGTGGTCTGACATCAATGGGAGATGAGGGCACTCACTGCTTTTCAGAATTGGACCCATCGTGTTTTTATATAATTAGAGTAATGCTTGGTCTTATCTTGTTGAGAAGATGCAGTAATGGTACTGGGATGCTGTCTTTCCTGGCCTTGAAAACAAGAGATGTAAAGCATGAATGGCAGGGGGAAAATGAAGTAGATGTTGGCTTTATTAATACTCGTTATTTTTAAAATACAAGTTGGAGTTGCAAAATGTCTCCCAGCACTGAGCTCTCAGGGGAAAAGTAGTTTGATTGGCAAAATGAATGATACCCTCCTTGACCAAATGTGTTCATAAGACTGATTTGAGTTTAATATCTGTGTGAGGAAAGACATTTCCTTGGCATCCTTTATTTCATTTAGCAGTAGTAGTAAAGAACTAAATTTGAGATTTATGGTTTTGTTTCCTTTGCAGTAAACATGTTTATGAAGTAGTACATAGGACATTGCTAACAATGAGTTTTAAGAACCATCATGCACTGAGGAAGGTGAAGAGCCTGAGCCTTCAAACACTGTTATATATATTCCAACTTTACCCTCCCATGAGAAATCATGCTAACAAGTCTTGAGGCTGCTTATGTGCCCACTGAACACCTCTGAAAAATCCTTTGTGTGAGTTTGTCCTGAGTATGTTGTGCAAAGAGTTAATGTCTAAGGGCAGCTGGGGTGGAAAGGTTCTTGTTTGAATGTGCATTCAGGTGTAATTGAGTTTTACTCTAGTACCTCGGTGCAGGAAGTCTGAACACTTGTCTTCACTTGCTGTTTTGGAGTTCTACTCTTTTTTGCTGGTGATGTTGAAGGCTGATGAGTCAAGTTCCTTTTTGCGTAGCAGCAAACTGTAAACAGGTAGCAAGGACAACTCTTGGTTTCTGTATCTCTGAATACCTGAGATGACCTGAAACAGTCATTGGCATGTATTACTTAAAATGCCTCTGTTCTTGAAAGGCACAACTTAAACACATATTAAACTTATCTTTAATTGAGCATATCCAGTTGAATTAATTTTTAAATTAGCATTAGTCTTTGAAAAAAAATAAATTGTACAGAAGTACACTTCAATTTGACAGTTGTTTGGAAGAAGAGGCTGACATAAAGTACATTCCCTTGTTAAAGGAGGAATTACTTGTAAACAATAACTTCTTGTTTGATAATTTCTTCTTCTGATGTGCTGCTGTTGAGGAGGAAATGGGAAGGTAATTGTCAACGTAAGTTCGTTCACAGTTGCAGGAGTCAGCATACGGTCTGCTCACTACACCAAAGTGAGTGATTTTCCTTCCATTTCAATATGTGTTAATATGTACCATTACTTCCTGTTTTATTATGTTTTCTTCCTTCTCTTTTTAAATACCACCTCCTATTGTACTCTAAGGTGATATGTAAACTCAGATGGAAGCTCAGGCTGTTATTTATACCAACAGTTCTTGTGCCTGGCTGAACAATGTAGAGCTGACACTATTAAGTGTTTGTCTACACAATGTAGAGGGAAGTAAGCAGTAGGGCTGCTAAAGGGAAAGAACTGAGATCCTAGTAATTGTCAAAACACTTCCAGTATAGATAACTCTCTTTACCAGTACAAGGAACTTTCCTAATAGAAATCTTTACAGAATTTTCCCCCATTCAGTTCTTACTTGAATATATTTGTCCTTCTCTAGAAGTTTGTAATTGCTTGTTTTAGATCTAAGCTTATATAGTGCTTTGAAGATCACAGTTTATCCAGTAAAATGTGTATTTTTAAGCTTGTTTTGTTTCTAATTTGAAAATTGTGTGCCTAAAAGCGTCAGTAAGCAGAGTGAAAAATCTAACAGGGAACTACTTTCTGTCAAAGCAGGAGATAAAGGGTAGTTTGCTGTGTTTCACTCAGTGACGGTTAAAGACATTAGTACTTTCTTGAGTAAGACCTTTGCTTATTACTGTCTGCTACATATGTATCAATGTTTTTGTGAGAATTTGGCTTCAACCACGTGAAAGACTGGCCAGTTAAAAAATCTTCCATTACTTTGCACCAGGGGTAACTTAATTTCTTTAATATGCAAAGTGCTTTTATTTCTTTATTTTGGGATGAACTGATGGATTATTATTAAACACTTCATTTGGCAAATGACCTCAATTATGCATGTGTGAAATGCCATATCTCTTCTAATGTGGAAATAAATGGCTTGTTAACATTTAATTATCTCTTGGATATCTTGCAAGGCAGATAATTATTCGTTCTTACAGTTGATATAATTTGAATTTTGTGATGTAAAGTTTGCCCAAGATGAGAATACAGTAGAAGATACTTTATAGAGAGAAGTACTGTTAGAGATGTTTAGCTCTTTATTTTTTTTTTAAGTACCAGAAATCCAATGAGATTATGCAGACTTCGAACTGCTTCAGATAGTTGAGAGCTTTGTATTTACATTTTGATATTTAAAACATAGGAAAAAGACAGATTTGGTTGGCAAGCTTGGAATTGGTTTCTAAGATGAACTTGTGGGTCTACAATGGTGCTCCTGGTGCTTTATCTTCAATCTTTGCTTTGGTTTCAGAGCTACACAATTTTCAGCTGTATACTAGCAGTTGGTTTACTACATTTTTTTTTGTACCCATACAGCTGCTATCAGTGAGTATGTGCCTGTAAGTTTAACATAGTGGTTTTGTTACTGTAAAGATTCAGCATCATTTTGAATTTTAAAAGCAGAGCATGCTAGGTTTCAGGAGTGTTTTATTTAACAATTTAAAGACTTCAGAATCTAAACGTCCAAATTGACTTTGTTGGGGTGTGGGGTTTTTTTTTTTCAATAAGACATTTAAGGGGAAAGAAGGAAGGTGGTTGTAGATTGACTTGGAAATTTTTTCCTTGTACTTAATAAGACTTATTTTTCTGACTTGTTTAGAGATGTTAACTTCTAATCCAAAACCTAAATGTGGGCATTTATAGGAGTAGGAAAAAGTTAGAATTCTTAACTTCCATAGCTTTTCAGAAGGATTATATCAGCTTCCTCTTTTTGCTTTATAAAAAAGGAGCAAGTTGTTTCAGACTCATCTGGTCACAGTTTTCTTTTAAACATTGCAGAGTCTTTCAACGTGTTAAAAAAACAACAACCAAACCCAACAAACCAAACAAAAAACTCACCTAAACAAACAAACAAGTGAAGCTCTAATATGTTATGAATTTAGGAGATGGAGAGCTGGGATCCACTTCTCTTGCTGGCAGCACTGAGGATATCTACAAGAAACACAGTAGTTCCAGGGTTGTCTCAAAGGAGCTGGGAGCATGACTCCTTGGGACTGTGGCCTCGGTTGCACCCCCTCTTCTGTGTCATCCACAAAGTGCTGACTAATCCCCTCAAAACGTTGGCTGGTAGATGGTGAGAGGAGTGAGAACTTGAGCTAGCAACTATGGAGTAAGGATGGGAGATGTGGAGGTGGGATGTGATGTCTATTAGGAGGAACTGGAGAAAGGGAAGCTTGAGAGGCTGTTTGTGAGGTAAGGGAAGAAGACAGTAGAAGCACCCAGAGATGACTAATAATGCTGGAAGTGTTCATTCCCTGGGAAAGGAGAGAGTATGAGTAGAAATTGTAAAAGCGTAATTTACTGACTCAAGGACTGAACTGACAATTTTGCAATTAAGTACCATTTACACTTCCTTCTGTTGCTGAACATTGAAGAGTGGGAAAAATAGAGCACTGTGTCTGGCTTTTTCCAGACCTGTTATTAGTTCCCAGGGTAGCTTCAGAAGCCTTGTTAGGGGGTTGTAAAAAATTGTGCAGATGAAAAATCAGACAGTGTTCAAAAGTCATGTTAAGGAAAGTACAGATCTTAGGCAGGGCTGAAGAACAGTAATTAAACTTGAGAAAATACCCAGTTCTAGTTTTGCAGTACCCATGTCTTCCGATGGTCACACATTGGTGTTAACTCCTGGAATTGCCAGGCTGAAAGAAAACCAGGAAATTTCAGGCAGATGTCTAGAGGGGTGTTCCCAATGAAATAGCTAATTGTAAGTGAATGAAAGCAGGCTCAATCCCAAAGAAGGAAATGACAGTACTTCTCAGGTGCATTTTTGCTGTGCTCAGAGAGGGGATGGAAATAAGCTGGCCACAGTGAACTCATGGGCACCTCATTTTCACCAGAGTAAAATGAATAATAATGATTTTTTTTTGTGGTATCGGTGCATAGAGCTGTCAAGTTGCTTTGGACACACACTAGACGTGGTTGTCTTACAAAGTTAGGGAAAACGAGATGAATACATTTTTGAAACGTTCTTTTAGCTTGTTACTCCTATGAGTATTCTGAAATAGAAGCGTAAGTTTTGAACATGATCAGTAAAAGAAGCCAACAACTTTCTGTAACTTGCTCCTTATTAATATGACAAAACCAAAGATTGCCTGTCTTAAGGATTCAAATCTTTAGCTTGATTTAACTACCATTCTCAGTCTCACTGCTGTCTGCAGTTTTAATCAATGGTGTTTGCTGTTAGGTTTTTGGACCTCAGATTTGGGTACTGAAGACAACAGACACTAGTTTGGCTAGTGACTCTGGGATATCCAGTTCTATTAGCAGCCTGCAACTGAGCTAAGTGGTGTGGTTTCTTGTTTTGTTGTTGTTGTTGTTTATTTGCTGTTTGTGTTTTTTTTCCCTGCTTGCTTTTACCACTTTCTGTCTTTTGTTTCCCTTTGTTTCTTTAAATTTGCTTCCTTGCTTCCCTTGTCTGTTCACTTTTTTTATCTTTCTCATTTAGTCCTAATTGTTGTCTGTTATTAATTTACGGTATTATAATTCCTTACTCAAACCTCTGGTTGTTAGAAAGATACCCATAAGTTTTGATAAATTCCATTTACTTTTCATGTTGTTGTTTTTTTTTTTTTCCAAAGAAGTTCTTATGCTGTGCTATCTCAAGGACATGAGTTTCATTTTTCAGAGCTTTCAGTCCCCAGCATGTTTTTGGTGTTAACAGTGTGAGGCGATTAGTTCCTATTTATTGGGGTTTGTTTGGGTTTTTTTATATGAACAGCCTTCATATGCTATGCATAAAACAAACCAGCGCTTTTATGTCGTTTTACTATTGACCAAGATGGCGAAACTTGTTAGTTTTAACACTGGATGGTAAGAGCTATAGTAATGAAGTGGAGGCAATATAGGCTTCCATGATTTTCCAAATTATATGGAGGAGTCAGTACTGAAACACTGTGACCTTCAAGATGCAAGTCTTTGGCTGGCTTTTTTTCTGAACCATGATAATTTAGAACTGAATCATTCTGACGTGGGGGCTGGAAGCATCACATTGACTGAGCTTTGGCTTGAGGCTGATTGTTTGGTAATGAAAACATGGAAAAGTGAGGAGCTGTCTACTGAAGAGACACGTGTTGTTCCTGCGTCTTCAGTGTTGGAGCCCAGCTCTTCCAAAAGAGCTGTATTCTGGAGTTCTTAAGAGTTGCTTTGGCATACTGATAATTGTCAATGCAAGACAGAATTACTGAAATGTTGAAGGAGGCCCATGGTACTACGTGTACTAGGTACTCCTGTGTTGTGTTGTGTTCTGTTCTGTATAACACTGCACCTCTATACGGCAGTGTACTTCTATACAACTCCACATGGCTGTTGGAGGATGTGGTGGGAAACTCTTCATTCTGCTGTTCTCTTCCCTTAGTAGCATTTTGGTTTAGACCAGACCACTGCCCAAGAATACCACCCTCTTGATCGTGTGATATTGAAGGGCTGAGCTGGGCAACCAGAAGCAGATCCCTTGGGTGTGTGCAGATACGCTGCAGCCTCTGTGTTTGAGCACAGTGTTAAAGAGGAGTGCGGGGTCGTATATGGGTGCAGCGTTGCGGTGTGAGGATGGGGATGTATGCCACGTTATAGAGAAGGAGCACCTGACTACAATGCCGTACCTCACCGACAGCTATAATGCAGCATTCCGTCATAACGCTCTACTCTTGTATAATGCTGCAGTCGTGTACATCACCACTCTCCTATAGAACCCTATGGGCATGGTCTGAGTAGCAGTACCAGTAAGTACTGGGTGCTAGATGGAGGCCGGCCGGCGGCTTTTCGGTACCGGCGTCTAGGGTAGGAGCACAGTCCCGCCGGAAGCCTCTTTGAGCGAGGCTGACGTGCATGGCGTGGGTGTTGCCAGGAGCAACCGCGGGCTCTTTAAACGCGCCTAAGGAACGCCGCGAACGGGGCGGGAAGGCCGGGCGTGGGCAGCAGTTTGAGCGAAGGGGGCGGGCGGGCAGGCAGGCAGGGCGTGGGCAGCAGTTTGAGCGGCAGTGGTGCGGTAGTAGGGGTGAGATGGGGAACTCTAGGCAGGCGGTTGGACTTGATCTGAGAGGTCATTTCCAACCTCAAGAGTTGTATGTTTCTACAGTTTGGAAGCTTTGCAACTGACCTGTAACTAGAGAAAGCAAGCATAAATGTAAAGCCACTGAGTATTTCAGCTGGGGAGTGAGGGGGGATTGGGTAAAGTGGGGCAATCTAAAGATGGGGTTTGGGCAGACATTTTACGTAGGTGACAATTATTGTGTTTGGATGATAAGTGAATGCTCTCTCTCTTCCTCTCCACCCCAAACACTCCAGGCCAGCATTCTTTAATCTTCCTACTTAGCTTTTGTGCCATCCAGTTGGGGGCATTCACTCTTAGCGTTATTAATGAGTTATAATAACTTTCTTGTCCCATCTCATTTTACCTTGCCTTCTTATTTTACCTGCATATAATTGCTGATTCATGAGCATGCTTCTTATTCATGTACTTACCTTCCAGCATGTGAGTAATCCCCATTTATATACATCAGCTTAAGCATGTGCAGTTGTTGGCAGGATCCACGCCTTGCATGCTAAGCTGTTTGAAATGGACCGTGTCTTCAGTAAAGTATTGCTTCTATGTTTGAGCCTCAGAAATTGAGGCTAATGGCTGTTTGCTTCTTAGTAGTGCTCAAAATGGAGTTTGGGAAAATTTAGGTGTACTGTAGGAAGAGGTATTATCCTAGAGGATTGGTGTAAAATGTAATTGAAATTCTGGACTGACTTGGTGTAGTTGAGCGATGTCCTGCTGATGTTAGTGTATCACAGTCCTTGCTTTTCGAGTATATTATTTCCTTTAGAGACAGACAAGGTAACAAGTATATATGGTTTTCTAGAAAAGCATTACAACTTCTAGTTTGGGTAAATAAAGCTGGTGTAGTACCTATCCTCATCAACATTACAAAATACAGTTGGCTCAACTTCCACATAGTAAAATAATGTGTAAATCTCTAATCCTAAAGTTATTTATCTCTCTCTTTTTTTTTTTTTTTGATTATTGTTTCTTATTTGTTCTTTTGTATAACTTTCTCCTGTTGCATACTGTTATAGAAAAATAACTCTAGGAAGAGATATGGGTAACCATGTGATTTTGCTGTTTTGGAGCACTAATATAATTTCAGGTTGTCTTCCTTCCACATTTTGCAGAAAGAGGAGTTGACTGAGTTGTGGGGAGCTGTTCACTGAGAAGTTGACAGGATATTGACAGATGTGGTTTTAGTGACTTCTTTCAGGAAAGCTTCTTGTGATGCAGTTCTAAAGTTTTCTTAAACACTTCGTACATGATCTTGTGAACATTCACAATGATTTTAAAGGAGATCCATTCTACATTTAGATTGTGATGATAGTCTTTTTTTTCAGATGGTGTGTATATGTTTAATGGTAGTGATGCTGTATGCATCACCAAAAAAAACCCCACCAAAACAGGTATTGACTTATTAAAATAATCATGAATGTCCACTCTGTTTTTTCCCTTCTGACTGTTATGAGAAGTCTGATGTTATTTAGCAGCTTGCTTAGCCTTTAATCTATACTTCTAACAGATTTGCTCTTTGAGTTTGCTGAAGGCCATTTGACTTAAGTAGGTGTAGTTAAAAATAATACGAAACTTAAGTCTTCAACAGCAAAAAAATCCCAATAAAACACAACCTCACTCCCCAAAAGAAGCAAATACTCTGGCAAACCTTAAACAACAGTAGGCTTTCCTTTGTAATTACTCACCTGGCTTGATGTTGTCCGTTACTCTGTCATGCCTTTCTTGAGTTGGCCTTGACTTGGAATAAGCTATGTAGGTATAACCCAAATGTTAGGAATAATAACGTCACAAAAAGCAGTAGTAAAGCCTCTCAGAATCACAAAAGAGCTCTTCTCAGGAAGGAATTCACTTAGAATGTTTTCACTTTACAGTGCTGATAATTTTTTCCACTCTTAACAGAAAGGACTATAGCAGCGTGGCTATTACTTGGCTACAGTGATGAGCAGTTTACTGCACATGCTCTGCTGTACTGTGTGCTCCCTTATAAGGATTTTGAGGATGCTACACTCAGCATCTCTGGAAAGTTCTCTTTTTCTTCAGCAAGCTTGCATTATGACAATACACTGTTGAGTTTATTGGTTTTGCTCTGAATCTGTTTAGCTTTCTCATGGCCATGTGAGCCAGATGGTACCTGAATGCTGTTGCAGCTGCTGTAGGAAATCCACATAAAATGTTGTGGGAATTCATGTTATCAAATGCATTTCTATACATAAATGTATGCATAGAAATTTTTAATACATGCTTGCTTTTGCAATGAGAAATACTGTTTTTTGGTTAAGCAGCTGGAACTTTCAAGGACCAGTTCTCTTTTATCAAAATAACCTAGCTTATTCCTACAATGCATTTAAGAGAAGAATAAAGAAAAAAACAACAAAACACCCCTAAAAAAAACCCCAGCAACAAAAAATAAAACCAAGCACAAACAAACAAAAACCTGGTCCCCTCCCCCCACCAAAACAACATGAAACCACCAACCCCAAATTAAGATTTTGCTGCAGTAAGATTGCAAATATTATCATGACTGTGTAAGACACAAACCTGCAGTAATTGCTAAAATAATTTCATAGCACATTGTGGTGAAATACTGGCTTGTGAAAGATAATGTATGTGTCATGATTAGATCTTTACAGTTTTTAAGAGTAATTCCCCAGCCTTGTGACAGCGAGAGGAGGTGACTTTGAATCATTGGGGCATTAGGATTTCTGACCTTGCAGATTAGATCATGAGACCTTGGCCTTTGATTTAATTTTAACTAGTGTCAGTTGCTGGGTAATAGCTGCATCTGATGTGGAATTTATAGTATTAAAAATGCTTTCTTTTCTAGATAGAAGAAAATCACTAAAAGTGTGCTTAATTGTCTCAGTGATTTCAAGAGACCTTTGTTAGCTTATGGAGGGCGGTCTCATTTGGCTGGGTAGTCTTTGTTCTTGTTATTTTTGATATCCTTGTGTTTTTTCATTTCACATGCAGTACATTCTGAAGGCTTCTCAGCTTTACTGACTGTTTGGTGTCCCTTCCTGGTAATTTGGTCTTAGGGGACCTGTTGTGTATATGCACCATTGAAGCACACAAACTTGTACATATTAAAGGGCACTGAAATGTAATATACTGCTTTAAGTGAATACTTGCTCAACACTACAGAACTTGAAGCTAAATATATTTTTAATGTTGTTCTGCCTACCCCTCTCAGTAGTGTGATCTTACATAGAGCTTATGGTAAGATCCTGTGTGGCAGTAAGCTAAAGAATATAGGAGCCACTTCTGCTGTTCTCTCTTTTGCTCTGTAGAAGATAAACATATAGTAAAAACAACACACACCTTCAGATTTGAAGAAATTACATAAAATGGAAGATGTCTAATGTTTGTTACAAACCTGTTCTGGCTAACAGAGTTGTTCTGAGCAGTAGATAAGGGTAGTAAATAGGTGGGGCATGTTGGGAATTTGTAATTAATTATCTGTGCTTGACTGTTGGATTGCAGAGTGCATCAGTGACTGGGCATTTCCTAAGAGGACTTTTGAATGTTCTTGAACAGATAAAATCTTCCTTGATTTCTTTTGTTATGCTAGACGAAAGTGATTTAGAGAAGTTATATCTTTGTGTTCCAACACTTTTTGTGGTTTATGGACATTTTAGTAAGTATGTTTTAAATATGTATACCCACAGCTTTCTGAATATAAAATTTGGATATGTGAAAGTAATGCTTGTTTATATCACTAAAATTACTTTTTTCTTTTTAAAACTTACTTAAAAGTAAAAGTTGAATTTTTAATCTTAATTTTATATCAGCCTGGAGAAATTTTACAGAACTCTTTCTTGAAAAGAATTACCCAAAGACTGGTTTTCATTAAGCATGGATAAATTATCATAACTTAAATTATCATAATTTAAACTATCAAATATATTTTTTCTCTATAACTTCTTCAGATGAGGAACTGAGTTTAAACAAAGGAACTTTGAGTCCTTCAAAGTCTCATTCAGTTATCTCTATGAGTTTACAGTTAGTGAAAAATATCAGATGTTGATATGCCTTACTGTTGGATATTCCTTTTCAGTGTTGATGCTGTAAGTTAGTGTTGCTATATTGTATTTAGAAATGGGATTGCAAAATTTATCCTTTGAGCTAAAGAAGTCAGTTTACTTTCATGTGAAAATTTGATTCTTAGATGTATCAGGGTATTTTTGTCTCTTCTCAAAATTGGCAGAAATTGCTTACTTTATGAATGGATGGATTAAGGCAGTAGTAGCAAATTGAAGGCTTTTGTAGAGGGCTTCTGTTATTCGGAGCAAACTAATATGGGAATATGAATGCTATTCACGTATTCAGAGATTGCATTGGGTTGGAAGAGAACCTCAAAGATCATCTTGTCCAACCCTCCTGCAGTGAGCAAGGACACCTTCAAGTAGATGAAGTTGCCTAGGGCCACATAGAGTCTGATCTTGAATGTCTTGAGTGATGGGCCCTCAACTGCATCCCTGGGCAGCCTGTTCTACTATTTTACCACTCTCATTTTAAAGAACTTCCTCTTCATGTTTAACCTAAATCTGCCCTGTTCCAGTTTGAAGACATTGGCCCTTGTCCTGTCACTACAAGCTCTTACAAACAGTCTGTCTTCAGACAGCCTTGCTGTAGGTCCCCGTCAGCTCTGAGGTCTCCCTTGGACTTTCTCTTCTCCAGGCTGAACAGCCTCAATTTTATGGCAGAGCAGATAAGGTTATAAAAGCATGAATGACTTGCCAGGTCACATTTTGGAGGTTTTGTGCAAGTTATGTTAAAAATTACATGTTCTCAACAATAAGTCTCACTTTACAGGTTTAGAATACTGATAAAATGCAGTTTTACAGCTGGAGGGACTTTAAACAGGGAAGAGTTCGTCCTGAAGAACAGAAGTGAATCTGGGAATGCAGTGTCCTCTCCAGCCTCATGTTAGTGCAGAAATAGGGGTGCAATTGTCATTGTTTTCAAAATCAGTGCCTTAAAATACATGATGTAAACTAAAGCTAATATTACAGTGCCATGACTGTGTCACAGTAGTGGCATCTTCCTAGGACATTTTGACAAAAACAACCAACCACCCAGTACAAAGAAGAAATAGAGAAAAGCCTACAGCCTCTCCCTGTGGGTTATTGCTGATGGGCTTTGTAATTACATCTGTCTGAACTTTGTCTGTACCCTACTCAGTTGGAGGTTGAGTTTAAGATTAATTGTATGATGGAGCATCCTGACTTACACCTATATCTTAATTAGAATTCACAATCTACATAAATACTGCTGAAAAGTCCTTTCTATAACAACACTGATTACAGGGCAAATGAAAACATTTTGACTTTTTTTTTAATAATTCAGGAATAATTTAAGTATATATAAATATATTCCCATGCCATCTAGTTTATTTCTCTTGATTGATGGAAAAACATTACTTAAAAAAAAACAAACCCTCAGAGTTTCTGCATTTTCAAAGTACCTGAATCGTGGGATAATAATTTTTAAAGTTCCCTTAAAGACTAAGAAAATTGTGTTGCTTTTTTACTCAAGATAAAAATTGATTTTGAAAATACCAAGGTTTGTATGCTGACTCGTGTTAGCCACCCTGGTTTTCTCATTTGTTGTTTCATTTTGTTAATACCCTTCATAACACCAAATCCTCATACATTTTGCCAGGTGGTAGCAACCTACACAAGGTCTGCATTTTGCCAGAGAAGGAAAATTAAGCCAATCTCTGATGTTCACCATGTTTTACAGCTGGCCTGGAGGTGGTCATTGTGAACCCCCTCACAGAAGATTGCATGAAGGCCTGCCATAAGGCTGTGACGTGATTATGTGACTGATCAGAGTAGCTGGCTCCCTAATTAGCAAATGATTTTTAGCATCTCTGGATGCTGCGTTAGTTAAGAAGTAAACAATCTGATTTTTTTTCCTTTTTTTTTTTTTTAATTGCTGTATCATCTAAGTTTTTTTTTTTTGGAGGATGTCTTCTTTAATAAAAGGCTGATACAATATATGTGTGTTGGCATCTTGGCCCTGTTTTTGGTTGCTTCAGGTCCGAAATAGTTTTGCATGCACATGAGGAGAGACTGAGGGAGCTGGGGTTGTTTAGCCTGGAGAAGAGGAGACTCAGGAGACTCAGGGGTGACCTCATTGCTGTCTACGACTACCTGAAGGGAGGTTGTAGCCAGGTGGGGGTTGGTCTCTTCTCCCAGGCAACCAGCAATAGAACAAGGGGACACAGTCTCAAGTTGTGCTGGGGGAAGTCTAGGCTGGATGTTAGGAGGAAGTTCTTGCCAGAGAGAGTGATTGGCATTGGAATGGGCTGCCCAGGGAGGTGGTGGAGTTACTGTCCCTGGAGGTGTTCAAGAGAAGACTGGATGAGGCACTTAGTGCCATGGTCTGATTGACTGGCTAGGGCTGAGTGCTAGGTTGGACTGGGTGATCTTGGAGGTCTCTTCCAACCTGGTTGATTCTGTTCTATCTAGAACTGCTAGTTCAAGGGGAAAGGTGTCTTGGGCAGCAGCATTACTGAGAGATGAAATAGTCCTAGGGGATTCGAGTTGATAAGAAAGAGCAGTGTCAAGTGGTGGGATAGATAGTGTTGGCACTGACAGAGTTTTTAACAGAGAAGAAAGCCAACTGGATTTCTTTGTGACAAGTTATGTCCTGAATTGTTTTTCTAGTATATGTACAAAACATAACCTTTACTTTATGTGGTGATTATTTTTTCTGAAGGGAATGTTGTACTTTATTGCTTTTTTGCTAATTAGACCACATCTGCTCACCCCCTTCCTCACCAGTATCTTGGTTAACATGGTTACCTGGATCTTTAAGATAACCATAGTATCTACTTTTATGTTACATGTATGTTAAGGCTGTTTAGCTCATCGCAGTAATTGCACTTTTCACTTTGCAGTAAGCTTTATACAGGGGAGATACTTGCCTAGATTTGGGGAGAACCTGAAAGGAGCAAGCAGTCTGCTTCTAAAGGGGTTGTGCTGCTCCATTAAAATGGTGAGTGACCTCCTAGAACTTTGTAACTCTACACCAACACATCCTAATTGTCTGTTCAGGTCACAGCTAGCCTTTGATGTCCCACAGGCCCCACGGTAAGGTACTGGGCCAACTGGTTCAGCCACCGCCCTTGTGCTGGTTTAGAACAACAGCCCTTTGTGTGCCTGGCTGGTTGCACTGCTTCAGGACCCGAGAACCAGCCAGCCTTCTGCTGATTTGGGCTTCAGTAAAACGTGCAGTTCGGGTTACGTTTCCACTAGTAGCACAAAGTCCAGGAGGATATCTGCGGTGTGTTTTGTTTGGTTTTGTCTGTGAAGTTGTCTGCTCTGTGCTATATGCACGGCTTGAAGTGAGTTAGGAGACTCAGACTTTTCAATGTGTGTTTTTGCAGGTATTATGCTCATGTTTTGTCTTAAGCTAGTGATTATTTTTTTTCTTCATAAAGCTTACTAGGAGAATTGTTGAGGGTTTTTTGTTTGTTTTTCTGTCGGTGGTTGTTGTGTGTGTGGGGTTTGTTTGTTTGTTTCTAGCTTTTTTTGCTTCTCTTCAACAACTCTTGCATGAAGACTCTAAATCCTTTTATAGTTAAAATCATTTTTAGGATTCCTTCTCCAGACCTGTGTGGATTAATACCTTAGTACTGAGAACAAAATTTGAAGCAGAAAAATACTGATACATGCACACTGTGTTATCCTCTCAAGGATTTGGAAAAACACTAATTTAGGTTAATGGAGATGTTGTATAAGAGCTTTTTGTTTAATGGTCATGCCAGGAAGCATGTGAAGTATTTTAAAACTGTATCTTAACTTATTTGCATACAAGACATGAAATTGTGTTGCATTTTTATTCAGATATTGCTCCTGAGATTGTTAGTGCTGAGTTTGTATCTTCTTGCCCCTTCAATACAAATAACATTCTGCCGGCAGCACTTGAAACCAGGTAATAATGACTATGATGATTAAGCAAATTCGACTGGCCTTAGTCAGAGGCCTGTTTGTAAAACACAGATTAATGAGAATAACAATAGTGATGTGATAATGACAAAGCCTTGCTGGCTTGAGCGCAACATAAAGGAGATCCTGTCAGTATGGTCAACTTGAAATCTTTGGAGTTGTGATGGAAGATGTGTTGGAAGAGAGCAGAGGCAGAAATGTGTTACTGTAGAACTGCGCTGAAAGGTGTTAGAAAGTTTGAGTGGTTGCATGGGTGCTCAGTGGCTTTGTGGGAATTCTGCTTGGTTTTGGAAGGGAAATGGAAAAAATACTTGACAAATTTGGAGTTACGTTTTTTTCCTTTTATACTTTCTTTATGCTATTCCTCTTCTGAGGCATTTGATTACAGCATTGATTGGTCTCGAGCAGTGTATTTGCATATTTCAGACGTTCTTTGCAGTGGATTGAGTGTAAAATACAGAAAGTTGATGGTAGCGAACAAAACATATTTGAAATAAGTTGCTAAATCCCTTTGAAAAAGGAAAAACATTTCTACTGGCAAATCAGTTTCATGTCCAGTCCAGCGATTACCTTGTGTGCTTCCTGGTAGGAATTCTGCAGCATGAATAAGTAAAAACATTGTGAGACCAAAATCAGGCTTTTCTGGTGGTTAGGCTGTAACAATGTCATGTTTCACTCTGTCTTTCAGTGTTCCGTGGCATAGGAGGCTGTTTAGCTGAAGTCCCAACCACTCAGGCTTCCTGTGGTTCTGTGATTGGTTGAAGACTGATTAAAAGCCACACATAGGGGAAAGTCTTTCTTTTTTCCTTCAAATAAAAGTACTTGGTTTTTTTGTGTATGTTCTGTCCTGTCCACCTCATATATATTATAGCTATATACGTGCTGTGGAGTAATTTCTTCTAGAGCCATGTTACCTTTTTGGCTTTGTACAGAAGCTGTAGCAGGCAATCATGTTATGTATCCTTTCAGATCTTATATCAGTTTCTACAAAGCCAGCATTTCTAGAGACAAATTATTAACTGATTTCTGGTAACAGGCTGGCAATAGCTGAAGCGGCTCATGGGAAAATTCTCAAGAACATCATTGATCTGTATGGCTCATAACTAAATCATAGTTTCATGGAATGAAATAGTCTGTTTAAGTGTGGTGTTCAAGTTCTGGATGTGTGAATCAGTTTATAGCTTCTGTGATTTATATATAGAGGATATAATCTTACTAATAGCTGAGACTGAAACAATAAGGCATTATAAACCTGGCTTTTGACAGCTTGGGCTTTCTATGAGTGATTTCTATGCAGAAGGAGTTCTTGCCTAGTCACCATCTTCAGATGTGGCATTAGCCTTTCTCTATATTCCTTATCCACCAATTTTTGTTGTTGTGTTTCATTTTTTGTTTGGTTAGTTTTGTGGTGTTTTCAATTAAAGGGTCTTGTGGAACCTTTTCTGGAAATCCCACTGGAATTTTTGTGTTGCTTAAACCAAAGTCTTGAGTTTGCAGCTGTAAAATCAATCAGAAATTTGACACACCACGACCTGTATTTTGGATGGAACAAGGGCCATTAATGCCTAGCTTTTCTTGTAGAATTTAATGTCACAGTGTTGGTTCTGTACAGTGTTGGTTCTGTACAGTGTCTTGCGTGAGGCATGGCTGACAAGTGTCGATCCTGAATCTTGCCAGGCTGTCCTAGAAGATAAGTTTGGTCATAAGTGGGGCTGCAGTTTGCAGCTGTTGGTTTTTATGAAACTCTTGTTTGTAATTGAGCTTAGTTTGAAAAATGCAAGGAAAACAGTGATGTGTGTAGCTGATGTTAAAACATTTCCCAGAGCTTTTTTCTACTTAGACGCTTGGGTTGCTAGGCACACTTGTAATGTATACCACTGCAAGACATTCAGATGAAGGGGATTTTTTTCAGCATTGTTTGTTGAAGGTATGAAACCTAAATAATACCCATTCTAACATTTCTTCTGCTTGTGCAGTAGTGTATCATTTGAGTGGTGAGAAGGGATTTTAGAATGAGCAAATTGCAGTAAATGAACATATTCTAAGTTTTGAAAGACAAATAGCATTTCAACCTACCTATCAGCTTCTTGTTCCACACCAAAGTAGTCATTACAGTTGAAAGTGGGAGTTAACTGTTGCACAGCAGTTGTTTTCTGCTGGGGCTGTGCTGAGATGGTAGTGTGCCTCCTGCAGGTCGTAGAGAGATCTTCTGACTGTTTTGAGAAGGAAAGTAAGCAGAGTGGGGACCACAGTTAACTTGGTGTGAAGACTAAGATTTGAACCGTCTGCAGCTTCTTTTCCAGACAAATGTAGTCTATTAAATGGCAGTTGGCATCCACTCTTGGTGGCACCATTTGCTGTCTGAGCTGACGTAGCAGTATTCAGGCAAAAATACACTGGTGCCAGCTGTAGCTCCAGTTTCTGCAAGTTCTCAATTTCATCCCTTTCTCTGGCAGTCTAAAAGCACTCTCAAGGCTCACTCTTATGAAACTTTTGCTACATCCACTGCTTCGACAATAAGCGCAGGTTTTTAGGCCTGCCTTTTTAACAACCACAGTAGCACTGTATTGGAACTTCTGTTTTGGTAGCAGAGCGAGTTTTGTCATTACAGTGTTCTTCTCTACAAGCCATGCTGACAGCTTTCCTGCCATTCATGGCAAAGCACAGAGGCAATAGGACTTCTTAAAATCAGAGTTGTGGTTTCTGCTTTAGGTCTTCTGGTCCATACATATTATTCCTCCTAAAAATCATAGAATCAACCAGGTTGGAAGAGACCTCCAAGATCATCCAAGCCAACCTAGCACCCAGCCCTATCCAGTCATATAGACCATGGCACTAAATGCTAACATGCTGTTAGTTAAAGCTGCAGTGTTGCTGTGGAAAGCATATGCGTGCTAAATTGCAGTTGTAGGCTCTACTATCCAGGTTTGTCTGTTTATTTTCTTCAAGGTTGCATAAAGTTTGGGTTTTTTTAGTGGAAAAATCTCCATGTTTTAGCATTAATTTTTGGTTTTCCAATTGGTGTTTTGCCGTGTCTAGATTTCAACTTAGAAAGTGTTATCATAATACCAAAATACATGGGGAAGATGTCAACCATTTAGAGATTTATTTTGCTTCACAGGGCAGAGGTTTATTTTCTGGGTTTTTCTTGTACTGTACCTGCTGTTTGTCGATATGTGAAGTTCAGATCTGTGTTTCAGGCTGAGCTGTCTCAGCGAAATCAGCAGTCACGGCAGCAGGAGAGCTCTTGTGCCATAAAGAGGTTCAGAGTGCACGTTCAAGAAAACTTCCTTGGTTATTCCTCCTGCTTTTTTTTTTTTTGCACCAGTTTTGAGGCGTTTTGGGCTATCTGTGCTTGTGCTTTCTGGTCACAGAGACACAACACATTCCTTCAAGTGCCCTGGAGTTTTGCCATAGAAGAGTGTGACACTGATGCATGTGTTAGCACTGATGTTGCTCCTCAGTAGGTGAGTTTCCTCTCACACCATAGGATTTTCCTCATGACTATTCCTGCTGTTAATTGCCATGCTGCATTGCAAATAGTCTATTTGCAGTTCTTTTGTGTTATCTTCTTCCATGCCTGCATTATTCCCAACAGTGCAATATTTATGAATGTTTCTGGTCTGTCAAAGCTTTATCATTGGATAAACTTTGAGCCACCGGGAGTGATACTACCGTGCTGGCAGTTTCTTGGAAAGCTTTCTAATTTCCATTAAATTTGTGGAAAATGTCCAATAATTTAACAGTTCATAAGATTGATGGATTCCTCCTCACCCCTCATATTGAATAGTGCTGGATAAAACTTCTGGCTGTCTAAACCCATCAGCTGTCATTCAGTCTTTATTGTCATTGTGGGAAGGACAAAAGATGTTTAGTGTGCAATGAATGAGCATACTGTCTTGGAGTCATCGCTAGGCATGTTTTTATATTCTTCTAAGTGTGGGCTGCTGCACTTGCCTGTTGACCTTGCAACTATAGAGGTTTGACATGGGGAAATTATAGCTGCTCTTCAAAATAAAAAATATGATTTATACTTTTGGGAAGGTAAGTCTAAATCTAGTCTTGCTCATGTCTGTCAGCAGCAACGTAATTTTTAAAAAGAAATTCATCCAACCACTCTTAACTGCCCTGTGATAAGATTTGTTCCGAATGACAGATGTTTAACGCATAACGGAAAAAAACTTCATAACTTGAATCAAATAAACAATCTACTTGTCTTGCTAATTATGTATTGCCACTTGGAATTTAAGAGTTCAGTTTTTCCTTTTTTATGAGCATTCTTTCTGCAGATGTAATATCACAGTATTACCAAGGTTGGAAGAGACCTCATAGATCATCAAGTCCAACCTGTTACCACAGAGCTCAAGGCTAGACCATGGCACCAAGTGCCATGTCCAATCCTGCCTTGAACAGCTCCAGGGACAGCAACTCCACCACCTCCCTGGGCAGCCCATTCCAGTAGCCAATGACTCTCTCAGTGAAGATCTTTCTCCTCACCTCAAGCCTAAATTTCCCCTGGCATAGCTTGAGGCTGTGTCCTTTTGTTCTGGTGCTGGCCATCTGAGAGAAGAGAGCAACCTCCCCCTGGCTACAACCACCCCTCAGATAGTTGTAGACAGCAATAAGGTCTCCCTTGAGCCTCCTCTTCTCCAGGTTAAACAGTCCCAGCTCCCTCAGCCTCTCCTCGTAGGGCTTGTGCTTGAG
This sequence comes from Tricholaema leucomelas, assembly GCA_013400475.1. Lineage (NCBI taxonomy): Eukaryota > Metazoa > Chordata > Aves > Piciformes > Lybiidae > Tricholaema lacrymosa > Tricholaema leucomelas. Next base: position 55,809 of record WAAF01017103.1, on the reverse strand, counting down.
GCCTCTCACCAGCCTCATTGCCCTTTTCTGGACACGTTCAAGCATCTCAAAATTATATTTAAAAGGAAAATTGAGAAAAGTGTACATTTTTCTTCCCTTATTTCTTGGTAAGTAGATGTATAGCCATGGTCTGCACTTCTCAAAATACAATACAATAGTTTTGGGTAGGAAACAGGAATATTTATAAGGTGATGAATGTTTTGAATGATTATCATGTGTGTATTCAGAGCCAAGGGCCGTGGCAGGGACTTTCTGATCCTGTAACAATTGGTCTGTTTACTTTCAGAACACAGCTTTTCTTTCATTTTTTTCAAAAATACTAACCATAAGAGCTCCCTCTTCCCACAGTGATGCAGGTACTTGCCAAGACAGGCAAAAATCAAAAACTCAGGCAATAAAAGAGATTGCTTTCAGTATGAAGATAAACTGTCTTGGAAAGCAGATGAAAGATGCTCATGAAGAGCTAGGATTGGGTCTCTTTCTACGGTGAGATCTAAGGAAGGGATAGGAGCCAATTTATCTTGGGAGGGATGAGAATACTACAAGGCCAACAGGTTCCTTTGTACTCTGATTTCTAGCAGTGGGGAAATATGAAGGAGTATGGTTGCCTCTTTTACATTTTATTCCAGTGTGGACCAAGAATAACTTTGCTGATGCCAGTGTGGATTTCCTTATCCTATTCCTGCTAGGTCTAATAGTTGTTTTTCTTCTCTGCTTCATGTGAGTAGAATGGTTTGTAAGTATAATGGAAAGCAAATTCCATGCTTCTCTGCATGGTCAGTGAAACATGATGGCCTGGTTCCTTGTTCTGTAGTTTGTTTAAATGTTTATTTTCAGTATTTATATGGAATACTAAGTTTTGCACTCTTTTTAGCTGCCCATTGCCACTGCTATTTATTTGCTGGATCGTGCTTGTATTTGTAGCTTCTGTTAATTTGTGTAGGTGACAAATGTGCAATTACGTGTGTGAGTAAACCATCCCAAGTCCAAATCTGCCAGCATATTCTTTCTGATGAATTATGAACCTCTCTGGCCAGAGGACACACACTTAGCATGCAGGCATGAATCAGTGGGTAAGCGTTTAATCTGTGAAAATATTCTCTCTGCTTAGGGCAAGCTGAGGAACGAGAAATAAGACATTTTTAAAAGCATAATGACTATTAAAAGTCATTAATGTCATCTTGAAAATAAGATGATGCTGATAAACTGTATATAAATGTGAAGTGATTAATAGTAGAGGTTAGTATTTGCATTTCCAGGAACATGTACATGAGTTCAGCATGTAAGTAGCAGGAGGGAGGTGAGTTCTGTAAGCAGCCAGAGCACTTTCTCTGTCTTGTTTAATAAACCTTGCTTCGCTAGTACAGGTTTCTGTTCCAGAGATGTTGCTTGCTTATCCAAAGGGACGTGTTAGCTCAGCTATCCAAGGGTTCATCTTTCAGTATTTTCCTGATTTCCCCACCCCACTTTCCATGTGGTAATTGCTTTCGGATGGCATAACCGAAAGAACTTGAGGCTGTGTCTTTTTTTTTTTTAATGGAGAAGCTTCTGATGTTTTCAAAATGGAACAGGTTCCAGATCTTTTTGATGGCAACTTGAGCTCAGTTTTGAATTGTAAGCATTCTCTTGTATGCCTGGGAGGATGCTTCTGCCCAGTTTTTCTTGGATAGCTAGAAAGACTGAACAATCGGTTGATGTTTCACATGCATGGAGCTAGTGGCAAATCACCAGCTTGATTTTCTCATGAAATGATTGGGTAGCACAGAGAGTTTGCTTAGGCAGTGCAGAGGCCTTAGCAACTGTCCCTCAGCTTACATTCTTCCTGAAGATAGCAACTTTATTGTATTATTTATTATAAGACTGTTGTTTATAGTACAGAAGACACTGATAGGCAGATCTCACGTGAGGGGAGAGGGTTTGTGTACCGTTGTGTTTGTTTTCCCAAGTATGAATTTACATTTCTGTATTGAGTTGGGTCTCTCTGATCATTTGTCTAGGGAACAGAGAAAAGCATATTCATGATAATGAAAAACAGTGTGATCAGTCTCCAAATGCATACCTTTCAGGATCTCTTACTAGATACATGCAGAGAATGTGCTGAAAAATAACAGTGCTGTCTGGATTAATTCTTGCTGGCTTGTCCCATTGTCTTCATACCGGGGATAGTAGTGTGTAGGTTATCTGTCTTAACCCTCTATCAAAAAAATCTGGAAACCTGAAAGTCTATGAAGACTGTTTTTCTCTGGGTAGAAACAAATTTGGGGTTTGTTTGGGGGGTTTGGTTGGTTGTTTGGGTGTTCTTTTTTTTTTGTGTGTGTGTGGATTTTTTTGGGTTTTGCTTTTCTTTTTGCTTTCAGGGATATCTACAGTATCTCGGATTTATTTTCCTTCCTTTTTTCCTAATTTTATCCATTCTATGCCTTTTTCTAAAGCACTGATTTATTTAATATCTCTGGAAGCTTCTCTGCATTTTAAGTAAAACAGAATCTGCATATGCATTACTAATTATTAAGCAAATTTATCTCTTCAAGTGGAAAGCCGCAGGATTTGTTTTTCCCAGTAGGATAAAGTGTAGCACAGGGAGAGAGAGAAATTACATAAAGAGCTACATGTTGTGAACCTTCTTTGTAGACACTAAATTTAAATTTTCTCTGAAGTTTTTCCACTGATATTATTCAGGAAAGAAATAAGGTGTTTATATGCTTTCATACAAATTATAAACCTTTTGAGATTTGTTGCATTGTGGATATTGAAATGTGAACCACTTCTTAATGGAACAAAACTAAAATTCTCACTCGTTTCTGATGAATGTTCTGATGTACTTAAAATGTCAATTTTTTTTGGGAGGTATTACCTAAACAGAGGATGCTTCCTCCCTGGAGGCGTTTAAGGCCAGGCTGGATGAGGCCTTGAGCAGCCTGCTCTAGTGGGAGGTGTCCCTGCCTATGGCAGGGGGTTGGAGCTGGATGATCCTTGAGGTCCCTTCCAACCTAAGCCATTCTATGATTCTGTGATTTCCTCTGAGGAAGTTGAGCTGTATAACATGATTGGAATAGGAGGAACTGTTAAATTGAGCTGTAGTTGTCAGTTCAATTTTTATATACTGAACTTTGAACAGTTGCTTCCAGTCTTTTGATTGTGGGTGGGGTTTTTTGTTTCACGGTTTTGCTTTGTGTGTAAATTACTTTCTCTTAAACTAGGTATTGTTAACGTTAAAATCCTGCAGCAATGTAACAGACAGATGTGGAAAAAAATATAGCTGAGTGTAAATTAGCTGTTGATAACTGAAATATCTTGCTTACTCTTGATTCGTCTTACAGAAATACAGAATAAAAGTAATTCTGTAACAACAGGAGATGATAAAGTACAGTGCAATAATAAATAAAATGGTGAAATGTGCTGTAGAAAAAAAAATTCAATAGCAAAGATGGTTGTAAATCATGACAGGGTAGATTTTAAACTTGTGCTTCTAAATAGTGCTCAGGCTCAACTTATAATTTCCTAAGCATTTCTTCATGTTGAGTTTGGTCTTCATTGTAATGTACTTGATATGGATTGTTATTATCATGCTATTTCATCTCAACTTGTTTTTTTTGGGGGGGGGTTTGAAGAAAAGCTTTTTCTTACTGTGTAGAAATTGTATGGGTTTGATTATGATTTATCAGTGCTTAACTGCATGTCAGTGTTTTATGCTGAAAGCAGCATGTGTGTGATGCAAACAGTTATGGTTATATTTTGGTTGGTTGTTTCCTTGTGAGTTTGATTTATTTTTTTTTTTTTTTTTTTGTGTGTGTGTGGCCTTTTTTGGGGGGAACAAGTGGGTCCCTGTCAGCATTTCATTTAAGAGTGGACAGACTTGAGTATTTTACTTTAAACAAAAGGCAGTAAAATAATAACGCTCTTGCTGAATTGGAGATGAATACAGAAAAATGTTATTTAAAGATGTAGAGGAAAAGATATGGAATACGTGAATCCTTAACACCTAAACCAGATACAGGATATATGATAATTTCCCCAAAATCTTCCCCCTGCCAGGCTAAACCACAAAACCCCCAGTGCTCATTTTCTTCCTCCCCATTGTCTGTCATTAGGCTCAAGCAGGCCATGATTGTGTAGCTTGAAATTCACTGCAGCCTTGAAAGCTGCGGGCAGGTTTCCTATCCCATTAGTTACCCAGATAAGAGTTCCTCCAGAGAGCTGAAAGGGAGGGAGAAAAAAGAGAGATGTGATATTGCTTCCCACTTAGAAAGTGATTGCAGGATTATGGGATTGAATAACAAAGTTATGATTTCTGGGGATGACCAGGTCTGTCCCCTGGGATGGGAGCCTGTCTCTGTGGTGGTCTTAAGGGAACCTGCGACCCCTCAGATCACCACAATGCAGCAGTTTCCTGCTGTTTCTGTCCTTTGCAAACCTTTGGCCTCACTGATGCTCTCACAGCTACTGCTGAAATGGGAAATGAATGAAACCCTTGATCCCAATGGCAGCTGCTCTCAGTGACAGTGTTCTTTAGAGACATCTCCAGCACTTTCAGAACCTGTTGAAGGAGAAAGGTATAAAGAAGGCTGGTTCACTGGAGATTTAAAATGAAGAGGCGGTCTCAGAGCCTCTTCTTTAATCTTAAAGTCTATTTCAAGGCTGCCTATGGAGGAATTATGTTTACTGCCTCTTCTGTTGATATAAGAAGAGTAAAATGCGAGTATTTATATGAATAAATTAAGAGGTTGCTAAGTGTTATGCAGTCTGTCTGTTCTCTCAGACCACCTGACATGCTTATTTAAGTCTGTGTTGGCACCAGTAGCTGAACCTGAATATTAAAGCTGTCCTCACTCAACCTCCATACCTGACAAATGGTGCTGGTGGGAAGGCAGCATCCTCTGTAAATGAGAGAAAGGTAAGGGGAAACAGCAGCCATGTAACAGGTAACTTTCCAAGCACAACAGATCTTGACTTGTTCAGTGCCCAATGAACAAAGAGAAAGTCATGTTTAACCAGCTTGGTAGCATTTTATGAGGACATAACCAGGTGGATAGATGGGATAGATGATGGTAGTGCAGTAGAAGTGGTTTATCTTGATCTGAGTAAAGCCTTTGACGCTGTCTGCCACAGCATCCTTGCAGCTAAACTGAGCAAGTGCTGGATGATCAAGTAGTGAGGTGTATTGTGATATGGTTAAAGGGAAGAAGTCAGAGAGTTGTGGTCAATGAGACAATCCAGTTAGAGGCCTGTATCTCTGCAGTATCCCTTAGGGGTTGGTACTGGGATCAGTACTATTAAATATATTCATCAGTGACTTGGATGAGGGAACGGAGTGCATGGTCAGTGAGTTTGCAGATGACACAAAGTTGGGAGGACTGATTGACACACCTGAAGGCTATTCAACAAGAACTAGACAGGCTGAAGAGTTGGGCAGGGAGTATGACAAAGACCAGTGTGAAATCTTGCATCTGGGAAAGAACAACTCTATGGACCAGTATAGGATGGGGGCTGACATGTTGGAGAGCAGTGTAGGGCAAAGGGATCTGGGGTCTTGGTGGACAGGAGGATGACCATGAGCCAGTAATGTGCCCTTGTGGCCAAGAAGGCCAGTGGCATCCTGGGTATATTATAAGGGGATTTAAGGGAGTTGGAACATCTGCCTTGTAAGGAAAGGCTGAGGGAGCTGCATCTCCTTAGTTTGGAGGAGACTTGTTTATGAGTTTGTGAAGGTCAAGGGTCAGGAGGACAGAGTCAGACTCTTCTCAGTGATGTCCAGTGATAGGACAAGGTGCAATGGGTGCAAGCTGGAGCATAGGAGATTCCACATAGAAAATAACTTTTTTTTTACTGTGAGGATTACAGAACGTTGGAACAGGCTGCCCAGAGAGGTTGTGCAGTCTCCTTCTCTGGAGACATTGAAAACATACCTGGCTGCATTGCTGAATAATCTACTCTAGGTGACCCGTCTCTGACAGGGACATCGGACTAGATGATCTTTTGAGGTCCTTTCCAATCCCTGAGATTCTGTGACTCTGTGGCTTGTTTATTGGCCCAATCATCTCTCTTCATGGGAAGCTACTGTTTCTCTTCTCAGTAGCTCTGACTTGTACTGCCCAGTGTGTCATGTTGTACTTCTACAGTGTTGTAGTCCTGGAGTTTTTTCCTCTTTTCTCCTATGACTGTCATAGTGGACATAGTAGCATGCTGGAGAGCAAGTGCATTTGCCAAAATTTTAGCCTTAATCTCTTCCCCAGACTCCAGGGCTCAGTGTGTGCTGTCATCTAATGCTAACTAATATTATGCTTCCTGGTAAGAGTATCATTGCAGTCTGCTGTAGATTTATCATCAAAGCAATAAGCTTTGAAACCTTTTTCAGAATTGATGGAGCTGATAGCATTTGACTACCTGCATTTTAGGCTTTTTTTTCCCCTCATTATAGCTGAACTGATGGTGAATGTTTGGCGTAGAAGAATCATCCTCTTACGAAGACCTACCAGGATGTCTGTGGTACCTCAAGTTCCCAGTTAGTCTTTATGTGCTCACTGCAGTTACTTACTTAGTAACCCATACCTACTGGCTTAAAAGGTCATAGTTAAACCATTTTGAAGTAATTAACCACTGTGACTTGCTACAGTTGTAGCAGTTGCAGTTGCTTTCTCCCAAAATAATGATTTCCAAAAGGTTAAAAGGCCCATCTAGCATGTTGATGCCTTTGCTATATAGGAAAAATGCTCTCTAGACTCAAATGGGTTTGGTCTCCAAACAGGGTCTGTCATCAAGGAATTACATAAAAGATGAAGCCAGAAGGAGTAGGCACTAGGAATATTTATGTCTAAAAAAGAAAACTTCAATACTGCCAAGCACCCTGTGGCCATGCAGGGCTGCATCGCTACTACATAGCCGCAGCAGAAGCTGAGAATGGTGCCTCTTCCTTGCCCTGCCATTACTGTGAGAGAAAGAAAGTAGCAGCACTCACATCCTGCCGAGAAGAGGCAAAAAGAGGGAGAGGAATATGTTCCATAATTGCTTCCAGATGAATTCTGTACTTTCCAGCATTCTCTGCTCCTAGCTCCCAGGTAGAGTGAGCGTTTGTATGCATGTCGACTCTGGTATGTAGGGGAGAATGACTTCGTACTGTATTCAGTGTTATATTACTTCTGCCATTAGGAAGCTTAGGAAACATTTTCCTGTGCTATTCTCTGTGTAGGGGAAGATCTGCTCACGTGCTCTGGCAGTGCTTGTGCCAGTGGAGGAGATTATCAGCCTGTAGCTGCCATCGTCACAGCCAAAGGTTACCTCTGGTGAGGGATTAAAAGTTCCTGTGGGTGGTGCAGCTGCAACCAGGAGAGACATGAAGTTTACCCCGGGGGATTTCTGCAACAAATTACTTTTGTAAATGGTTCATATGTAGTAGCCTTCTGTGATAATCACTCAGGACTACAGAGCACTTAAGGACATACTTAATTGCATTATTTAAATGAGGGATTAGGCGTGATTTCTTTTTATCTGTGTGTTTGTCTTATGAAGAAGTACAGTCTGTGGTTCAAGTATTCCTAATTGATGTCGTTACCTCCTCCCCACCTCTTCACCACCTGATGAGGTTGTATCAGTTTTCAAAAGCTGTCTGGTGAAGCTGTTACCTTTGTGAATGCATGCACATTTCCAGAAAGAAACCGCGTAGGTGCACGCAGAATATTTGCTCCGATTTGTCCAGTTTCAGAGGGGGGCTTGAGTTACTTTCGCATCAACTCAACGTTTCTTTTGTTGTTCAGCGCTTGCTGTGTGCTAATAGCGTTCACGTAGTTCTGATGACCTTGTCATTGCACATGTCCAGAAGAGGACTTAGGCCTGAAACGTGTTGGTAACAGAGACCTGTATCTCTTTTTACTGACTTGAGCCTTGGACTCTGTTCCTACAGAATAAATACATATGTGTTTAATATGGAATTACTGCTGCCAGCAGGGTTTCCTGCTTTACATGAGTAGGAGGGGTAGAAAAGCTGTATGTTTTATTCTTCCTTTTTGCTTTCTGAAATCAAGTAGAATGCTGGGGAGGGGGGGGAATAAACTAGCCAAGATAATAAATCTTAGATCAAATTCTTTAGATAGATCTTATTCTATTGCCATTTCAAGTAACGATCCGTGTAAACAGAGAAGAAGCTGGGATATGAGCCCTCTTCTGCATGACAGCGTATATAGTTTTTTTGCATTTTAACAACATAACAAAGTTGGATTTAAGGCCCTTCTCTGACATACCTTAAGTAAATCATGTTGGGACTTTTTCTGTTGTTTTTCCAAAAGAGAGGATAAGTTGAAGCTGAATATGAACACTGAAAGGCAGTGTAAGGAGAATTTACTTTTTTAGGACTTGGAATATTCCTATCTTTCCAAGGTTGAAATGAAGTCACTTGAGTTTCATACCAAGTAGTATGAATGACGTTTTCTAGAGGTGCATGGTTTGGGAAACTCATACCTCATAACATCACTTGAAATTCAAAGGAGATCTGTTCAGTGTAGACTCCAACATACTCCAAGTGTGGAGGACTGCATTGATATATCTCTTGCCATCTTTGTGAGTGGTGGCTATGAGCTGCTTTGTAAGTTGTAGGAAAATAGGCAGTTAAGGTTAGAAACAACTCACAGGCTCCTAAGTGTTCTTCATTATTTATAGCTTTTAATATGGAGAACAGCGTATGAAGAGGTAATGTCTAACAATAACTTCTTTGATCAGTTGCTAATTTAGTTCTTGAATAGTAACAGGGGTTGCTTTTTGAGAAGAGCATTTCAACTGCTATACTTCTGGCTAGAAAGAGAAGTTTGGTACTTGTAATATGCTAAGGCTGTGGAAATCAGAAGAATATTCAGAGAAGTTAACTTCATGAGATTAAGTTGTGCATTATCTTATTTTAGATAAGTAGATAGTATGGGAAGAGGGTCAAAAAGCCCTTGGACTTCAGTATGTTCCTTCTCTGCTTGGAATCACAAAGAACTGCCCTAAACATTGGGGCAGTTTTTCCCTGAGCTGTAAATAGTGCAATCCCTTGGTGTGGTTGTGATTATATTTGTGTTGAGGTGCTTTGTTCGTTGTGTGCCTAACTATTCTGCTGTCCTTTAAAAGTCTCTGTAGAGTAAGAAAGCTACATGGGTTTAACTGCACTGTTATCACTTGGAGCTGATCAGGCCTTGCATTTAGTCTGTGTTATGGATGGGTTGTAGGTATGTATGTATTCTTGATGAGTTCTCTTAAAAAAAACTCACTTTGAACCATGATATGTGTTTGAATTGCTAGAAAAAAGCTCAGGTTAGACATGTGATGGATGCTCTTGGCAGCCGCAGTTCCAAGCATGCCTCCAGCTGTTTCTGCAGAGGAAATACCTGATGGCAAGATATCAGTGAGTTAATGAAAGGACTGGGTGCATTAAGAGGGTAATCCTGAGGAATTAATGTTTGCTGTTCTCTGTTTTTTCTGGATACCTTTGTCTGCAGTTATAAATATCTATAGTTGCTTTTTTTCTGTGTTGTTCTATGTAAGTGTGGTGTTTTGGTTGTGTTTTGGGTTTTAGTTTTTTTTTCTTTTTAGCATGGCCTCATTACAACCTTAGTTAGGGGATGTCCTGGTTGGAGGCTAATTGGAATATTTTAATGAGAGAAATTAGCTTTTGGCTGTGAGAGGAAAATAACAGTGATGTCTGTATCACTCATTTGTTCTGCAGAGGAACATAAGTAGTCAAAATATAAGGCACTCACTTCTTCCTCTTTGGTCTGTGTGTCTGGTTGCATCTGCCTTAACTCCTTTGCATGAAACCTATGTAACCCATTATAATATTTGTTTTATTTCTCTAACCTCATTGTTGGCTATTGACATCTCACCTCTCATCTCTACAGATTTATCATGTGAGCTATACGGAGATTGATGTGGTGGTTTCTGAGATCAGGGGTGAGGTGGAAAAGCAGGGGGTTGGTCAGGAATCCTCTTGGGCAGTCTGGCTGCTCAGGAGGGATTTTGGATTTCTATGTTACTTCTAACTTGTATGTAATTGTAAATATCTGTATATATGTTTGTGTACTTGTGCATGCTGTAAATATAGCTTCAGTCCTTAACTTCCAGCCAGCTGAGTTAGTCTGGTTAATCTAGTGGTGGGGGGGAAACTGCCAAACTATGATGGGGGATGACTTGGATTTAATTCCATTTTTTCAGTTAAATTTTAAATGTAGCACTTAGGTGCAGAGTTAATAATGCTGTTTCTTAATTTTTGTTTTGCCATTAATATTACCTGACTACACAATTATTTGATGAAATAATATGATACAAAGCTCTGCACGTATCTGTGCAAACTAAATACAATTCAAATTTCTTAATTGTTGCTGTTGCAAATTTAGTATAGGAACTGTTGCTGATTAAGAATGCATTTGTGGGGATCTAGTATTTACCACCATCATCTCAAAAGAGTTTCTTTGTTTTGACTACATGATGTGTGAGTATCTTCTGAACGTAATTTCCTTTTATTTACATCACCTACAGTCATTTGTAAATGTCATCCTCCAGAAATCTGAGTCTGAATACTTGGAAGGCTTCTGGATTATAGTTTGATGTAAAGAATTGCCTCCAGATGTATTAATAACTTTGCTAAGTGAGATTTTGTCGGAAGGAATGCTGCTTAACGAAACGGACAGTGAACAAGTCTTTTCTCAAACTTTTAAGATCTGGTTAGCATGCTAGGAGCAACAGATGAGAATATAACATTATGTGAGCTTAAAAGAAACTAGGAAGAAGATTTCAAGTAACTTAGGAACGCTACTTCTGTGAAAGCTTAATGAAAGGGAAGGATATTCTTAGAGGTGTCTCTTCCCAGGGCAGATAATGACATGTGACTTAGTACATCATCTGTTGTTCTCTTCTTTCTCCACAATAAAAATTGCCTTTTAAGAACTGTCATTCAGCTCTCAAGCCGATCTTGTTCTTAGTATTGCACCCCAGCATTAGAGGGGGTTGGAGTGGACTGTTCCGGATGACTTGTGGTACACCTGAATTCACTGCACTTTTCTACAGCTGTGGTGACTGATACCACCCTTCTGTTGTGGCCTAGGAGAAGTCTAGGCTGACATTCTGCTTCAGTGTCAGTGTCTGGAACTGCTCAGTTATCTCTTTACATGCTATTTATTTTCAGCTAAAGAGAATGCTAGTAGTCAGTATCAGATTAAGCTGGTATGAAGTGTGAGTTCCTGTGGAGAGAGACCATTCATAGTGAGAGCTATGTACTTGGATAACTCTTTAGTTGCTGAGGTGTCCTGTAGTTCACAATTAAACTAAGAAAGTGGACCAGAAAGACTGAGTAGTGGCCTTGAAAATGGTGTTTTCTTAATATCTGACAGATAAAAGCAGTTAATTATCTTCATATGAGACAGGTTAGAATTAATTGTGTTTGAGTTGCCACAATTTGTTTGAACAGTGTTGAGGAATAGGCAGCTGGGACCAAATCGTAGAGTCAACCAGGTTGGAAGAGACCTTCAAGATGATCCAGTCCAACCTATCACCCAGCCCTATCCAGTCAACTAGACCATGGCACTAAGTGCCTCATCCAGGCTTTTCTTGAGCACCTCCAGGGACAGCAACTCCACCTCCCTGAGCAGCCCATTGCAATGGAAAATCACTCTCTCTGTGAAGAACTCCCTCCTAATATCAAGCCTGTACCTCACCCGGCACAACTTGAGACTCTCCCCCCTTGTTTTGTTACTGGTTTCCTGGAAGAGGAGACCAACCCCCACCTGGCTAGAGGGAGGAGGTTGTCTTCGGCTTATCATACATAAATAGCAAACAAAATGACGTTCTTCATGGCTAGCAATGAGAAAAATTATTTAATACACTGCGAATTTTGCCAATGAAGTAGAAATTGTTTTTCTTAGAATAGGTTGGCTGGCATTGTTAAAGCAGCTATATTAAAAGTAATAAAAATCATTTATGGGGCTTTTTTCATGAGGTAGTCATCTGTAATACCACAATAATGCAAGGACTACCTGTACAGTCCACATGAGCTGAAATGTGACAGTTGTTTCACTTACCTGCACTGCAGTTTTGCTTAGACTTGAGAATGCAGATTTTTTTCCTCTGTGGTAAATACTGAGGTTAAAGATTCTGGAAGCAGTCATCCTTTTCTCTGACTTCTGAATGTTAGCCTACAAAAATGCATGTTTCTCTTGTTAGAAAGTTAGCAGTAAAGGCAGTGCGTGTGACTCTACAAACCAAAAGTTGAGGGTTTTGCCGAAGTATGAGCAATTCAAGTTAGCATGGCGATATTTTCATGGTAGCTAGTTGCTGTTAGTCTTAACATAACTGGTGAAAAAAGCATCACATGTCTTGTTGCACAATCTCATGGCAGTTCAGGGCTGTAAGAGGAGGGCATGCTCATTTGCTGCTACAGTTCTCAGCTGAAATAGTGTTATAAACAAACGGCTTGTCAAGACAGAATGCACTCACTAAAATGGGATAAAAAGCTTTGATGGTTTGGGAGTTACTTGACTCTCCCCCGCAGTGAAAACACCCAGACTAGACTCAACTGGCTGAAATTTAAGGAATGAAGCTTTGTATTCACAGCTTAGCACAATATACAAGCAGATAGTTACAATATATTACAAATATATACATCTATATACAGAAATATACGAGTTAAAAGTAATACAGAAACACAACACCCCTCCCAGAAATCAGAGTCCCCAAGAGGGTCTCTCAACCACCCTTCCACCTTCTTTCCACCCCTCTGCCTTACTCCAGGGTTTGCCCTACGTGCAAGGTGAGTTTGGAGGATCAGCAAGGGGAGTTAGAAGCAGAATTAGTTGGGTTACACAGCAACAGCCCAGAGAGAAAAGCGCAGTCACTGACTCTGACAGATGGAGACTCTCACACTGTCTTACCTGGTTGTGCTCTTGTTTTTATACATCTCATCAAGCCTGTGAGTGAAGTAGACATCACTATTGTCTCCTTTTCAGAGTCTATAGTCTAATATTTCTCACTAAAACATTTCAATTAGTCTCCAACTGGCATGTGTTGGAGTTGTAAAGCAAGAAGACAAAGGTTAAATGAGTTTTTCCCTGATTCAGAACCTGAGCTGCTACAGGACTCATTAAATAAGTAATAGGCAGGAGTAATTAAGACTGCATCTTTGTTCCTGTTGTTCCAGCAGGTATGTTTAACTACTTCCAGTGTGGTTTTTTAGAGTGTGAAAAACTAAATTAATAATTTTAAAAATTGCAAAGAAAGAAATGAAAGCTTGGAAGGTAGTGATGAGTATTAATTCTGACTACTGTGATACATTTGGGTGTGGTTAATTTTTTTTAAAGGAGTTATACAGTTTTTTTACCTATTTGCTTCCGGTAAGCAGCTGGTAATAGCTGCTCTCCTGATAATAAAATGTCATGGTAATTGCACTCATAAAAATTGCTTTTGTCCTAGAAGCACTGTAGTCACATATTTTGTGACTCAAGTTGTGCCAATTCTGATCCATGAAGAGTTTTCCCATAAAGAAGCAAGGAGAAGATTTCAAGAGGATGATTTGACCCTATGTTCAGAAGTGTGAAGTGTTCTGTTCTTACAAGAGTTTATTCTTAATTGCCTAGAACGAAAAGATGACATAAGCACTGAAATATCTGTCCAAACCCACACTTCTAATATCTTAATAGTTCGTAAATAGGTGGTAACATATTTCCTCCATTGTAAATAGAAAATAAACCTTTTGTCCCTGTCAAATTGTTACAAACTGAGGCATTTGAAGAATAATTTGAAAATTTATTTTTAACTCTTACCTTTAAAGATGGATGACAGTGAAACAAACATGACATGGGTGGAAGCAAACACCCAATTGATGACCTTGTGTGAGGTCAGAATTTAGCATCTGAACATCCTAAAATTTGCAAGAAAGTCCTATGGTTTCGAACAAACCTGGTTTCACAGGCTGCCAAGGAAAGAATAGCCTCAGAGATGAAGCATGGCTGATTCATGTGATTGTAGGTTCCTTGGGTAGTTTTGTTGTAAGGGCAGTGGAAACGTCATCATCTGGATGATTTCCAGTTTCAATCAAACTTTTTTGCTCGCCTACAGCAAGTAGGAGTCCTGCCAAAGTCAGTTTGGTTTGGTGCATGGAGATGTGAATAAACAAAAGTTTGTCACGCTGCCCTCTCATCCGGTGCGTTGGACCTCCATCAGAAAATTCATTTGCTGAGAAGCTGAATCAGCTAGCAGTCACTGTGCTGGGGAGGGAGAGGGGAGGAAGAGTGGAGTTTAATTAACAATGGAAATTACACAGCAAGGGAGCAGAGAGAGTTGTTTATCATTCTTTAAAGTAGAGGTGTAGCAAAAGAGATTTCAGCAGGAGAAATGCTCCTTCCAGTCTCAGTTGTACAATGAGCTAAGTGTTCCTAGTTGGGCAAGGTGTTTAGCTGAGGAGTTGTGTATCACAGCTTTTAATGCAGTCCTTGAAAGATTAATCATGTACCAAGAGCTTTGCAGCTAAGACCAAAGCACTCTCCAACTTGTGGGGAAAAACACCTATTGCTTTTTGAATAAAACCTTCCTTCTTCACACACGGAAACAAATTCAGTATACTTGCCTCTTTGCCCTTATGCTGAATTTGTCTGACAAAGTAATTATTTATAGGTAGCCATTTAGGTAAAACAGCAGATTTTGGTAGATGAAAATGCTTTATTTGAATTATAGATATTGTTATAAATATTTGAGAGTAAAATACATGTTTTGGATAAAAAGATCCCACAAATCAAAAGCATTTGTACAGTGAATCTTGAAAAGCTGAATTGTTGTGTATTATTTTTGCAGTCCCCTTGGATGCATAGAAANCCAGGCTAAACAACCCCAGCTCCCTCAGCCTCTCCTCATAGGGTTTGTGTTCCAGGCCCCTCACCAGCTTTGTTGCCCTTCCCTGAACACATTCCAGCACCTCAACATCTCTCTTGAATTGAGGAGCTCAGAACTGGACACAGTACTCAAGGTGTGGCCTGAACAGTGCTGAGTACAGGGGAAGAATAACCTGCCTTGTCCTACTGACTGCGTTGTTCCTGATCGAGGCCAGGATGCCATTGGCTCTCTTGACCACCTGGGCACACTGCTGGCTCATCTTCAGCCTACTGTCTACCAGTACCCCCAGGTCTCTTTCTTCCTGGCTGCTCTCAGCCACTCTGTCCCCAGCCTGTAGTGCTGCTTGGGGTTGTTGTGGCCAAAATGCTGCACCTGGCCTTGTTAAATCTCATCCCATTGGCCTCTGCCCACCCCTCCAGCCTGTCTGCATCTTACAGCCATGAGCAGAGCCTGCATGTGTACAAGCAGGTGTATGGACATTCTATGCAACCATAGCAATCCTGATATTAAGCTTGTTTTATCATAATGAGGTTTGAAGACAGTGTGTTTTTTTTTCTCAGAATTTATTCAATAATTTGTATTTTAGTCCTAGAAGATATTTGAAGTGATCCTTTGTGCTATGTTCTTAAAGAAGGTATCAAGTGCAAATTTGATTTGGAACCTTCACTTTGAGATTAGTTCCTCTGTGAAGTACAGGTGATGTGCAGTGTTAGGTGGTGTTTCACAATGAAGGATTACAAAGACAGAAGAGAAAAGTGTTCTGGGGTGTATTAGAAGGGGTGTGGCTAGGAGGTCGAGAGAGATTTTTCTCCTCTCTCTACTCTGCCCTGGTGAGGCTGCAACTGCAATATTGTGTCCAGTTCTGGGCCCTCAGTTCAAGAGGGACAGGGAGCTGCTTGGAAGTCTCCAACAATCCAAGGAGAGACTGAGGGAGTCGGGGCACTTTAGCTTGGAGAATAGGAGTCTGAGGGGTGACGTCGTTAATGTTTATAAGTATGTAAAGGGTGAGCATCAAGAGGATGGAGGCAAGCTCTTCTTGGTGATGCCCAATGACAGGGCAAGAGGCAATGGGCAGTGGGTGGAAGTTGAGGCATAGGAGGTTCCACATAAACATAATGAAAAAAAATTTCACTGTGAGGGTGACAGAACACTGGGACAGGCTGCCCAGGGGAGTTGTGGAGTCTCGCTCTCTGGAGATACTCAAAACCTCCTTGGATGTGTTTCTGTGTGGTCTGATATGGGTGATGCTGCTCTGGCAGGAGTGTTGATCTAGATGATCTTTGGAGGTCCCTTCCGGCCCCTAACATTCTGTGATTATGCTCTCTTCTAGTTTTGTGGAATTCAATTCCATCAGTCTAGGTTTGTCATTGCAGATGAGGAAATTCCCTGTTTGGACAATAGATGTTGTCTTTGGACATACAACTTCTGTGGGTGGTTTATTTTTCATTCCACCGTCATTATCTGTCTTAACAAGGGGAGTATATATGACTGTTTCTGTGTGTACAGTGTGTGAAAGATGGAGGCAGGCTGCAGTTCCTGTTCCTCTGCTGTCCCTGGATGAGATTTCCACAGCTAAGCATCTAGTTCCTTTCCTGAATTTACAAATTTCTAGGTGACCCTCCAGTCATCTGACAAATAAGGGCAGTAATAAGGAAATTGGTCCTGCTTTAGTTGTTGAAAATGGAAGGAAATAAGGTTCTTGAGATTCTCAAGTATATACTGTAGCAATTATTAAATCCTCCTGCTCTGTTCAAGCCATTGAATACATTCAGGAGCTGATCCAAAGCTTAGATCTACATGAGCAAAAAAAAAAGGCCCAAAAGCAAGCCAACCATGCAAAGACAGGATGCTTCTCTTTTTTTTTTTCCCCTCTATGAATGTATCTGTGAAAAACAGTTGTGCTTGCTTATTTTTGCTTGTAATTAAGTATGAGTAGTATCTGTTTTGCTTGTCAGAACCTTGTTATTTCAAGTTATGATTTCAAACTTTTAAGAATTATGTTAGCAATTGCTACATTTTATTTGAATTCACTACTTTTAACAAGTTTTTTATTGAGAGAATTTGGTGTGAGAGGTGAATATTAGAGAAAAAATAGAAGAGAGAAGCATGTAGAAAAAGTATGGTGAAAGACATGTGAGTCCCTGGGTTGGAGGCACTTTCAGCATTAGCCTTCATGGTTTTTTTTTTGTACAATCTTACTTTTTTGTGCAATCTGAAAATATGGAGAGGCAAAATGTTTTAAGAATTCGAAATAGATTGGAAAATAGCTTAGTAAGTCTATGGTGAAGAGAGGACAGTTTTGCAACAACTTGTTAAAACACCATGGTTGTGTAGCTCATGAATAAGTCTTCAGTCACAGAAACTAGTTTGGGCCTTTTTCCTTACCTTTTTGCCTGTGTATGGATTTCTGTTGGGGTGATTTTGAGCATTTTTCTTTGTGCGGAGGCATCCTATAGAGTGAGGAAATGATGTCTTGGATCGTTTTCAGGTATTGCTTGTTTGATCAAGTAGAGTATGTTTGGTATGATGCTACTTTAGTCTGAATGTGTTCAATACCTGAAGATGAATTTTAATGTTAAAAAAAATTATGTAGGGTCCTGTGGTTATTGTTTCCATCACTCACTAATACTGCTTCTGATGACAGAAGTAACATCCATTACAGATGACGTGTGTAGTCTATAAACAAGTTAAAACCAAACACACCCACAAACAGGCTTGGAAGCTAGACAAATGCTACTAGGTTTTTGTTTGGTGGTTTTGTGTGGTTGGGTGGTTTTTTGGTTTATTTTTTTTGTCAGAAGTAAGGAATTATCAATGAGTCAGATGATTTTTCCTCTCTTTACCATTGTAGATTTTCTTGTGATAACATGCCATGCATACCAGATCTTGCATTTGCAAATCTAAGCTGATGTTTTCAGAACATCACTGGGGAGAGTCATATGCTGCCACTCATGAAGTCAGCTTCACAAAACTTTTCTGTGTGTTCCACGGGCCAGAATTAAATTTTAAGTCCTGGCGATGGCTTTTAATGCAGGAAGAAATGGAGAAGAGAGGAATAAGGTTTCTTGAATGTAAATAAAAGCAAGATCAGCTAAGATGATGAGATTTTGAGTCTGTTTCTTCATTCTTAAATAAGAAGTGAAAGCAGCTAACAATCAGTAAAAGTTTTTGTATGAGACTCTTCTTCCTTTCAGGGAAATTGAACTGGGCAATTTTGCCTTAAATTGCTGGGTATAATGCAGTGTCGTATCTTGGCACAAGATGTTACTGTGCTGAAGTCCCAAGCAGTTTTGATAACATCCTGGTACGTGTTGTCTGTCATAAAGAGATCATACATTAATATATTTAGCTGTTTTTTTGAGCTTTCCTTGTGAATCTAATCATTCTAAGTCCAGACTACAAGAAATACTACAAGTCATATAAGTTTAGAATATGCAAAGAGGCTGATTTTATTTAATGCAGAAAGTATTTTGGTTGTAATAAGCTTTAATGAAATGCAAACACAGTCAAAATTGTTACGTGACAGTGTCTGAAATGGAAGCAAAAATGCCCAATAGATAGGTGTGCTAGTTTGAGCCTAGCTNGGGGGAAGGTGAGGGGTGGTTGAGAGCCCCTCCTGGGGACTCAGGTTTCTGGGAGGGGAGTTGTGTCTGTATTACCTTTTTACCTTGTATATTTCTGTCTATAACTGTATATACTGTAAATATCTGCTTGTAAATTGTGCCAGCTGTAAATATAAGCTTCATTCAAATTTCCAGAGCCGACTGAGTCTAGTCTGGGTGATTTCTGAAGTGGGTAGGGGGTGTGGGGAACACCCAAACCATCACAATAGGTTTTTTTTTTTCAATCTGAAGCCAGTGTTCTAGTGACATGCTTGTTAGATGTTTCATTTAAAAATCAGAACAAAAATAAAAATTACATCCCATGCAATCAACTAGAATTATTTGTAACCAATGTATTTTGAATAATTTTCACAGGGGGTTCTCTAGTTGAACACTGCTTCGAGATTCAGTCTCTCTTCTGGTACTTCTCTTCAATGTCTGCTAACAAAACTAGTGGTTTGCTTGAAGGGAGTTTTCGTTACGTTCAGATATTTGTTTAAATGTACCTTTGCCTATGCAACTCCTCATATCAAATTCAAGATAATAAACACATACACCATCTAAGTTGGGCTCCATGTTACTTGTTAGCTCAAGATCTGGCCTTAAGTGTACGTGTTTGTTTGTTTTCTTTTAATTCACTTTTTAGTTCACACTTTGGTTATTTGTTGTGTTTGGGGTTGTGGTAGTTGGAGATGTCATGTCTTTTCCTAGTAAGAAGCAAAGGAAATGAGTGAAAGCTAGGATTTCTTTTTTATTTTCTAGCCTGTCCTTTCTTTATTTCAATGCTAGATCCATGTATTTAATCTTATGCTGCTTTTCAGCTTTTATTTCTTAATTTCAGGGAGACTGGAAGAAAGGAGCGTAAGTCATAAGGAGAACTATAGGAAAGGCAGCTCCTGAAAGTATTGCAACTGAGCTTGGCTTTTGTGGACATGTCTTGCATGCCAGCTGGTGCTGAAAATGGACTAGATTTCAAATGACTTCTGCACATAATCACTCTCTGTCTTTAGTGCAGCATATTTATCCTGTTTGTGAGGGATGGTGGAGCTGTTTAGTTTTAAAGGTTTTGAAGTAGGACCTGTTTTTCTAGTTGTTCTACTAAGAAAAATCTAGCATACTTCTAACTAAAATAAAAGGAGCCTCTGTCTATTGATCTATTAATAAGTGAAAAACTTAGTAACAGTAGATAGCTTTGTAGGTCCTTGCTTTTAAAGTCAGATACTGAAAACTGGCAAATAGATGAAAACAAAATTTATTTACAAATTAAATGATATTTCTATGTCTGAAGGAAGTTTGAGAATAAGAATCGAAATCACATAATCAAACAGAAGTTGGTTTGTGTAAGAAGGTAAGAAACCAAAATAGATTTTGACTTGTCACAGATATCACTTGTATTCTTTACAACATAGAAACATACTGTCTATTTTCAGCAAATCTGAAATAACTACTGTACAAGTTCAATGTTTTGCTGAACTATTTTTTACCCTTTCAGCCAGAATTATTTCCTACTCAGTACACAGGCGTGTGTACTGGGTGCACACAGTGCACTGCACGCAGTGCAGTGTTAGTGTTCCTATTAGACTTTATGCACTGGTGATCTTTGTTCTCCTTAGTGTGTTTGACATATACAGTATCAAGAAAATGAATGATGAGCTTCATTTGGGAGAAAGGAAAACAACAAAAAGTAATACTGTCTTTTTTTTTCTATTTTTAGGGTCCACTTACAGTGTGCTGTCAATAATGCCTTCTGATTCTGAGAGCAGCAGTTCTCTGAGTAGCGTTGGTGAGTAAAGTATGAATCTGTCAACTTCATAAGTGTGTGTTTTGGGAGCTGGGAGAAAAAACGTTTTTAAAGTTGCTTCTTCCTAGGGTAGAGGAATTCTGGTCATGAATTCAAAATAGTAACCATGCATCTTCACCAAGAAGAAGTATATCCATTATCTAAGAGTGCAAGTTAAGCCTTTTCGTGGCTATGTACAGCTGTTGCAAATAAAATCTCTTGTACTGAGGTGTGTTAAATGATATACTCAACTACTCTTTCAACTACTCAGTCAAATGATGTAAAAATGGCAATGTTAGGCATACACAAGTCTGTGCAGATAAAATATATGCATGCATATATATATATGTGTGTGCATGTGGAGATGGGAAAATTGTAGTTAAGAGTAAAAAATAACATAGAAGTTTGAAATATTATTAGTCAAAGTCATATGCAGCCTTTTAAACTTTTGGAAGTGGCTGCAAGCTTTAACCTCTTTTTTCCCTGCCTGCAATGAATGGCTTTATATTCTGTGTTAGTTGTCAGTTTTCTTCATCTTTGCTTTCACAATCGAATTTATTTGTACAATCCATCTAAAAGTCATTTGCTTACATAGGGCATGTAGACTCTTGCATGTTTAAAGTTCCAGTGTTGCATTTGCCGTCTCTAGACTTTCTTGACAGCACCAGGCAAGTCAGTTGCCTGTCTTAAGGATGTGGGTAGGTGTCTGTTGCAGTCACCGAGTTGAACTTTCACCTCCAGCATGTAGGAACAAGAAGTATTTGCTGAAAATACATAAAACTGTGACATGTTAGTTTGATTTTTTTCAAGATCACACTTGAATGCTATTACTTGAAGGAAGGGTATGATTAATTTGCTGTGAATAAGTTTGGGCTGAAAACAGGAAAAAAGTAAGTTCCTACAATTTTAGGACAACCAGAATGAAAAAAGAGCCTTCCAAGAAGGGAGATCAGTAAGTTTGTAGAATAATTGGATGGAGTAATGCCTGAGAGAGAAGATGCAGGTGGTCCTTTCTAGTTTCACGTTCCTGATTTTAAAATGGAGAAGTACTCTTAAACGTATATGTTTTGGGGGATTTTTGTGGTTATTGTGGGATTTCTGTGGTTATTGTCTTTCCATTTTTGTAACTGTTAATGCACTGCCTGTTGCACTGCACTTTTACAACTTTGGAAATAAAGGTAGGCAGGTAAACAGCTAGTGTTTGCCATCATGAAGAGCACTTTTGCTTTATCAGTGACCACTTGCAAGCTACAGATTTGTTCTCAGATCTGTACCCTATTCTCTGAAGACAGGTCTTGCATGTTTTCAGTTTTATTGATTGCCTTGACAAGGATCTCATGCAAGTGTGGGATTCTTGTTTCTAAACACTTAGAAATTGGCATGTACCTTCTGAGACATCCGTTATTCCTATATATGGGTCAGAACTGAACTCTCTCCAACAATATTTAGTTCATATGTTAGAATATCGAGGCTCATACTGAATTCCGATTGGTGTATTTTATCTGCGGAGTCTGTCCTTGGAAGTATTGTGTGCCTTTGGTATGTGCAGTGATCAATTAAGTGACCCACTATTAAACAAAACTTGGCATCTAGCTTCTCCTTAGTTTCAATCCAAGTGATTAAAGTGAGTTAGATATTTAATCCATTAACTGCCCAGGAAATTCTTTGTTTGAAGCTGGCCTGTTTGTTTTGTAGTCTATAACCAGACTTGATATTAACAAGTACTGCTTGTTAATAGCAAGCTTTTTTCCCCAATCTTTTTTTTTCCTCCCTTGCATCTTGTTCTGAAAGAGATAATATTTTTGATGTGATAGGAGTAGCAAGATTTATTTACTTAATAACCAATGTGCCCTAATAGGCAGTTTACAAGTCACTGCAATGCTATAGTCAGATTCTTTCAATAGTGACTGATTTGTTGGATGACAGACCATTGTAACTGAAACTGCCTGCCAGTTCCCTAAAGGCTTCCTGTAACTACTTCGAATGGAATCCCAACAAATACTGCCTTGTCAGAGTGTTTCAGGAATTTCACATACCTCTTCCCCTTATTTCATCCCCATCTCACTGGAATACATATTCACATGGGTTATTCTGTGCAGTGGAAAGCCTAAATTTAATCTGTGAAGTTAATGCGTCGGTGACAAAAAGTAAATAGCTTGTTGTTTAGAGACAGTGTAAGCTTTGGAATATATTCTGTTCAACACTGATAGCTGTATGTATATCTGCAGCAGTGCTTTCATTTCCCCACTCACATTGACCATCTTGATGAAGCTGAGAAGGGGATCTATTTTATTATTTCTGAGTGCAAAACAGTTTTTTTTTCATTAATATTTAATGAATTTTTATTTCTGGTTTACCTTGCTTCTGTTTGTCAAACAGCTGAGAAACATTTGACCCTTCAGAAGAAATGAGGAAGGTATTTTGGGCACAAATTAAGTCCAGATAAGGAGGAAACGGAGAGTGTATCTTCTGACTAGGAGAGATAATAGTGTTTCATTTGTAGTCTTTGAACTCCGTAGTTCATCGACGTAACTGGAGAAGGATATGCCCATGTACACCATCTTTTCTTTCCAACCTTAGTCACCCTAGCTATTGTTGGAGGTGGTTTCTCTGGCCAGCAGTCTTTTTTAAATGATCTTTTTCTGAGATACTTCCAAATAAGCCAGGGTTGAGATGCTGATACAATTCTATATGTTTTACAGCTGTCCTGGGTTTCCCAGTTAATTTATGAAGGTGACATATATAGCAATGCACTTTTTTTCAGAAAAAAGTTGCTGGTCTGAGAACTAAGTTTAAATAGTACTAAGATCATTGTTCTCAAAACAGTAGTTCAAAGAACATATGAGTTCACTCAGTCAAATTCAGCATAATGTTAGGATTTGGAAAGGAAGAGGGAAAGAGGAGGGAAGAGGGAAGCAATGTGACTCAGAAGAGTT
This sequence comes from Tricholaema leucomelas, assembly GCA_013400475.1. Lineage (NCBI taxonomy): Eukaryota > Metazoa > Chordata > Aves > Piciformes > Lybiidae > Tricholaema lacrymosa > Tricholaema leucomelas. The sequence goes on along the minus strand of WAAF01017103.1, from coordinate 32,650 downwards.
TAGGGCTAGTCTAACCTGATTACTGTGTTGTCATACAAGCTTTTTGTTTTTTTTCTTTCCCAGCATAGATGAGGTTGCAGGCATGAGGGATGCAACAGGAATGAATGTCCAAGCCTCACCTGCATGTGATAGAATAAGCAGTTGAGTGTAAGCCTGTTTACCCACCTGTGTAGCATCAGGGAAGCAACTCTGGAGAGGAAACTCTTCTTCATAGGTTTATCTGCCTTCACAATAGGTCTATGTGCCTTTATCATTGTATCATATATAATGAAAATGCAGAATGGCAGGTTATTGCACCTTCCAGGTTTGTCTTTTGTGTTTTCCTTGCCATTCAAAATATGTTTCGATGACAATACTTTATTTTTCCCTTCTGCTTCATTACTTTTCTTTCCCATGTGTTGGTAAAGTTTGTGCTGTGCATGTGAAATAGGTGGTTTTAATGGCAGATATTCAGTTATGATTTACAGAGGAGACACAATATTAACTGCTCTAATATCACCATCCCACCATTGTGCTTTAGCTGTACCTTCTTCCCCACAAAGGAACAAATACTCCTTATGTTGTCATGCTGTCTCTGTATTTCCTTTCTCTTTGCTCATGGCTAATGACAAAGATTTTTGTGTGTAAACAGATAACATCCTTCATCTGTCCACTCCTCGTGCCTGGCAGACTCTCTGAATGGAATTACAATCCTGCATCTCTGACATCAGAATAATTATTTATGGAAATTCAGTGTCTGGCTTGTCAGGCACAGAACAACAGTGTCACCAATAACAGTTAGACATGACAGTCACTGGCCAGTCTCCCTCTTGAATGCTCATGATAAAGGAGAGCAAAAGAACACAGAATAAAGACTCCCTTTGGGGGTTGGAGAGGGAAGTGCCAGTTTGTATAGTGCAATCAGTCATTTGACATGTATAATTTTGAAGATAAATGCTCACCAAGCACTCTATTTGACTCGATCTGGACACCTGCATCTAGGTGGTCCTGCTTGAACAGGAAGGTTGTATAAGAGTTTTCTGTACCCCAGCAGATAATGCTCTGGAAATTTAAGGATACATGAAAGGCCTGTGTTCTGAAAGATAATCTGAGGATGATCATGGAATCAAGCAGAAACAACCAGATTGGAAGAGGCCTCCAAGATCATCCAGTCCAACCTATATCGTATCAGACAAATACTACCCTACTTACGGAATACTTAAGCCTGAAGTAATAACTTTTTTTTTCTCTGCAGACAGTAGTAACACAGTGTCCTTGATAGTTTATGTGCATCTCTCAATTATTTACTCATGATTTCCAGCTTAGCTTTTTTATTTTTCATTGCCATGCTTTTTTCACTATCCAGATGAAGTTAGTTTTCTGGCCCATGTTGCCTGAAGAAGCCTTTGTGAATTGATTTTAAAGGGTAGGTTTCAAGACTCTTAATACTACTTGCACAACCTCCAGTGCATGCTACTGACCTAAGCAATATGTTGCACTGACAAGATTGTCATTTCTGGAATCAGTCTTTTTTTTACTTAGTCTAGAACCACAGTGAAACTTGGCAATTTTCTTCAGTGCTTAAAACCCCTGATTCTTCCTCCCCTCCTCAATGCACAGGTTTTTGGGGGATTTATTTTTATTTTGTTTTGCTTGTTTGGTTGGTTTTGTGGTTTGTTTTTTGTTGTTGATGAGTTTTGCTTAGTAGGATTGTTGGTGGTTGTTGTTAGTTTGGGTTTTTTTGTTTGTTTGCTTGTTTTAATGCTGTTTAATAAAAATCAGCAGCTGGCATGTAGGAATCAGACTATGACTCTTTCATGGTGAGTTTTTAACAGAAAGACATTGTATATACACTTCCATTCTTTGAAAATACACCAAGATCCTAATAGGAGGATTTTTGGATTGGAAAATGCCTACTGTTCCACATAAAATTAATTTTGCAGCCTCTTTGCATTGTTTTAAATACAGCTGTCAATCTTGTATTCTTGTCATTCCACATGGCATTTTGTCAGCTGCATCTCTTAACTTTTATCAGACTATTATTTTTTCAATTGTTCAGTTCTTTGAAAAAAGTATTATTTTTTCAGTCATAAGTGTTTTCTCTTCCTCTCCACTGTTTGTATCACTGTACTGCCTTTTCCTATGGAAATTTATATACCAGTCTGTAACAAACACCAACACTTGCTCTGTAATTTTGTTTTTGCTTCCTGCTATCATATTTCTATCCTCACCAAGCTTTGACTTGAGCTCACAGTATTTCCTTGCTTAATGCTTTGTTAGCTTATTAGGGTGACAAGCTATTTACAGATAGTTTTTCACTAATTGCAATTCAAGTTACTCAGTCTGCAAAGCAAACATCACTCTCCTCCTATCAGATGGTAATGCCTTCTCAATGTGTACTCTTTTGTTTCCTATTTTCATGTTGGTCACTTTGACAGCTGTCCTTTTATGTTTGTTTGTGATTTCAGTTTATTGTTTCATGCTTTCTGCAGCTGTATATAATAAAGTAATTCTTTGTGATATTCTCTCAGTGGAAGATAAATGCTCATTCTTTATCTAAAAGAGTGTTTTGTTTATTTCTCCCTGGCAGTTTCTTATATTTCTTTGCTTTTTATTTTCTATCTCTCTTTTATTTTTGTGAAACACAAATTATATTTGGTAAATATATCAACAGTTAACACATTAGCAAAGGAACAAGTAAAAATATTGCACCTCCTGAAAGGCCACAAATGAATGGGAAAAGGTACTTTCCTGTATTCCAGTGATTGTCTTTGACATTCCACCTCCTTCCAATCAGTCTCTTTATTTACAATCATTTTCCTGTAACATTTGACCTCAATAATAAATTGAACCTCTCTGTATCAATTTATTTCCTATGTAATTTTTTGTCTTTTGATCTGAGTAATGTTTAATTTACTGCAAGTGAGACTTTTAATTTGGGAAACAAACCTTTTCTTCCACAAACTTAAAAGTTAAGTTCACTCTCCATCTATTTTACTCTGTTCATGAATCATATAGATGTCTTCTGGATTGATCCTTAATACTTTGACCTACTTTTCACTGTATTTGTTAATAACTTTCTTCTCTAAGTAATCACTTCAGCTTTAACAGATTTTCACTGACTTTTGTGGTGTCCGTTTCAAGGCATGTTACAATTGCAGTGTAGTGTTCGCTTAACTTCTGTCATGTCAGGGGTACCCAAGAGTTACTCAGTGAATGTGATGCCCTATTTGTTAGGTGTGGTTTTTAAAGTCCAGAAGTCCAGAGAAACACTGAGATTATTTTTGGCTTTTGTTTTGGTTGGGGTTTTGGATGGAGCTTTGTGCAGGGTTTTTTTCTGTTGTTATTTGTGTTTTACCGTTTCATGTAACAAAGGAGTTACTTCTTGGTCTCTTAACTTCTCTTGATTCTGTGTACATGTAGGTTAAGAACTGCTAATGAATAGCTGTGTTCCTCATAGTACTTTGTTTCCTATGTCATCATCTTAATATTTGGCATCTCGTTGGAGAGATTTCTGAAGAGTCGGTTAGATTATAATGTTTTGACTTCAAATACAATGTGTGTGAATACCCTTTTTCTGCACTCTAGACAGCATGTCTGCAACATGGTGCCTTTCAGTACTCTCTAAGGCTCTTTATCAGTCTGTACATTCAGGAAATCAATTCTGTCAGCAATTTTCTTTTTGGTCTACTAAACAGTATGGTGAGGTGATGCGCATGACTTCTGTGATGGAGGTGGTGTGGAGGAACAAGTGCTGGTGAAGGCTCTTATTGGTTGGTGTGCAGTGGTTGATCCTAGATGCTGTCCCCCTTGGGTTTGAATTGGACACTTGGGTCTGGGTCAGTACATGCGGCGCGCAGTTGTGAGCCTGACAAACGTAGAGTTTGAGCTCTCCCACTAGGAAACTCCCAAATATTCCAATGCAGAAGCTTCAGCTGTGTTTTCCTTAGTCATGACAATGAATTGTACAGTGTGTAATGTTAGTGAAATTCAGCAAGGACCTTTCGAATTGGTGTATGTGCTGTTTCCGCTTACCCTTCTTGCTGGGTTTGTGTATTAGATTGTAGATTCTCTTTAAGGTTCATCTTTCTAGAATCACTGTTCAGTTCTTTCTGTAATCTTAAAATTAATTGAAGTTGAAAGTTTCTTTTACACGCTGCTGAGTTTGTTTAGATTGTTATATTCCACGTTGAAACAAATACTGAATTGTTTCCCATTCCATTGTTCTTGCGTGTTTCATGATCCTCACTGCTTTCACAACCCATTGGATTTTCTGTCAGATAAAACTGTTTCCACAGCTCCTTATTTTACCTTGCAGTTTCTTTCCCTCAGTGTACTGCTGCTTGGTTTTACAGATGTTTTATTTCACCCGCATGCAAGTCTGTTCTGTGGTCTCCGCTGTTTCAAGACCACTTCAAAAGGTACATCTGAAAAATGTATCTAAACGATAAATTCTGATACGCAGTCCTGTTCCAGTCCTCATAAATTATTGAAAGAAAATAAATATTTGAGCACATGTTTTTGTACGTAGGCATAAATCTTCACTTCCTGAGCTTGGGGAGAAAGCCTCTTGGTCATGCTTTGCAGTGTATCTTGCAAGTCTTGTTTAAAATGTTTCGTATCATGATGTGCTAGGCCATAAAGAAGCAGTTTTCTAAACATTCCTGCTGACTTCATTTTTTATGAAAGAAAACAATAAAAAAGGCTTGACTGTACAATGAATATTCTCTTTGTTTGCAAGCAAGAACAGGCACAAATTTGTAAAATGAGTTTAAAAACTCATTGTAAAATTCAGGTGTTCTGCTTGCTTGTGACCAATTTTGTTTCGCATTAGTTGAACCTTTCATACAGGTGTATTTCTTGAAGAGGAATGAGATTATAACTTGAAATATGTTCCTAAAATTTCTTAAGAGTAGCTGTTTTTGCAGATACCCGTTTTTCCACTTCAGCATTATATGGAGTTGGCATTATGGTATGTCTTGGTCAGTTTGACAAGTTTCTCAGGCCTCTTTATCTTAATTTTTTTTCCCTTCAAGAAGTGTGCTACCATATTCCTAACTCTGAAGCTGACTAGTGGACTATAATTATGGAAGGTATGTTCTGTGATGGATTTCCTGCAGAGTTTTAGGCTCTTCTTTGATGGATTTCCTGCAAAATTTTACTTTAGATTAAGTCACTGCATACTCTATAATGCATACATGTACTGCGTTATGCACAAAAAGCATTTTGCCCTCATGACACAACCCTGCTGTCAGCTGCTTCAGTGAGTTGCACTGCCACTTACCTGGAGGCTTGCCAGGAAGGTGACTTCAATATGATTGACATCTCAAAACCCAAGTGTAGCTCACATGAGAAATGGGTTGTGCATATTGCCAAAGCAAATAAAGGAATTGCACTTGGCAGGACAGGCAGTAAATGTATTTTCAAGTGCAGCTTGTCTGGGCCAGCATGTAAGTTACTGCAGGGTGGCACAATAGAGATTTAGCCTTTGGACTTGCACATTTTAAGACCAGTTTGACTGGTTAAAGTGCAGAAAGGAAATACTGTTGTGTCAAACTTGCAGGCAAATGGAAAAATAAACCTCACAAACCAAAACCGTGAGCATTTCTCCACTGCATTAGGATGTCAGGTGTAGTAAAAGGCTTTTAGCATTCAACTATAAAAGCCTTTTTAAAGGGTATGAAGACTTTTGAGTTTTTCTGATTAGAGTTTACTGATTTTTTTTTTTGTTGTGGTTTTCTTTTGTGTTTATTTTGAACATCCACAAATCTGACTTAAGATGTATGAGACCTTTTGTACAACTGCTGAAAATGTAAGGTTGTTAACTAAATCAAGCGAAGATAAATTTTCTGGACTACTTTTGAGGATAAGAGGTGGAATATCTGCTGATCTGTTGTTTTTTCAGCACTTAAAACATACACATCTCTAGGCATTGACAACAGCGCCATTGCGTTTGAAATGGAAGTATTTGTTGATGTACTTCTGAAAAGTGACAAGTTAATGAGAGCCAGCCTTTTCTAGTACTTAGGAGGGTGGGAGAGCCCTGCAGAGGGACCTAGACAGGCTGGATGGGTGGGCAGAGGCCAATGGGATGAGATTTAACAAGGCCAGGTGCAGGGTTCCGCACTTTGGCCACAACAACCCCAAGCAGTGCTACAGGCTGGGGACAGAGTGGCTGGAGAGCAGGCAGGAAGAAAGGGTCCTGGAGGTTCTGGTGGATAGTAGGCTGAAGATGAGCCAGCAGTGTGCCCAGGTGGCCAAGAGAGCCAGTGGCATCCTGGCCTGTATCAGGAACAGTGTGGCCAGTAGGACAAGGCAGGTTATTCTGCCTCTGTACTCAGCACTTCTCAGGCCACACCTTGAGTACTGCAGCCGGTTCTGGACTCCTCAATTCAAGAGAGACATTGAGATGGTAGAAGGTGTCCAGAGAAGGGTGTCGAAGCTGATGAGGGGCCTGGAACACAAACCGTATGAGGAGAGGCTGAAGGAGCAGGGGTTGTTTAGAAGAGGAGGCTCAGGGGTGACCTTACTGCTGTCTACAACTACCTGAGGGGTGGTTGTGGCCAGGAGGAGGTTGCTCTCTTCTCCCAGGCAACCAGCAACAGAACAAGGGGACACAGTCTCAAGTTGTGCCGGGGGAAGTCTAGGCTGGATGTTAGGAGGAAGTTCTTGCCAGAGAGAGTGATTGGCATTGGAATGGGCTGCCCAGGGAGGTGATGGAGTCGCCATCGCTGGGGGTGTTCAAGAAAAGATTGGATGAGGCACTTAGTGCCATGGTCTAGTCGATTGGACAGGGCTGGTTGATAAATTGGACTGGCTGATCTTGGAGGTCTCTTCCAACCTGGTTGATTCAGTGATTCTATAAAGCAAATAATCTGCATTATTTGAGAATTCTTTACCAAGATTATTTAGCCTGCCTTTATTTAAAGCACTCCTTGTCCTTTTTGGCATGTTTTTGGGACAGTGTGTGCAAGTGTTCTTCTTGCTTGAGGGCTATTCCCACTGGGGTGCTGTTTAATGTGTGGGGGAAGAAGTAGAAGGAACATGTAACTCTTGCCTCCTTTTGCAACATTTTAGGTTCTGGTAGGAAATGTTGCATGCCTGCGTGGGATTCGTGTAGTTACCATGGTTCATGGAACTGCTGCTAGGGTTTACACTGGTAGTAGTGATTTCTGTTGTTAATCCAGTGCTCTTTTCTGCGGGTCAAGTACACCAGCATTCCTGATTATCTTGTCCTTTGTCTTGTACCTTTTCAGTTCTGTTCATCTGTTTTGATTGTTATCAGCCCCAGGATGACGAATTAGCGTTTGTACTTCTCTGTGAGGAAGAGAGGTGGACCTTTTCAGGGTTGTGTATTTTGATGTGACTTGAAGTGAGAAGCTGTGGGGTTTGCCACTGAGCTTATCTAACACCATGCAGTCTGTCAGTGCTTGAATTAGGTTTTACTGCCTTTACCTTTTCACTTGTTTATGAAATTCCCTGCTCACAGATGTGTCCAAAAAATCCAAGCAAATGTATATTCTGAATTTTTCACCTGTCTGTTCGGGTTTTTCCCCTGTTTATTTTCTATATCAGGAACTTAAGACAGTGAATTTGTATTATTTCTGGTTTCTATAATTTATATATAGATATATATATATAAAAATATATATATTTCTGGTTTATATAATCTTGCCTTAAAAGTATGTGGAATGGTTCTTTAAAAAAAAAAAAAAAACACAAGTCTTAGCCCTTGTAGATGAAGGAAGAGGCTCCAGCTGGATGAAGGAGCAGAGCAAAGTAGTAGGAAAAAGCCCAGTGCAGCCTCCTTTGAGTGATACAAGTTTGTATCTTTCTGCAGGATGCAGGCTGTTCCTGCATTTTTTTATCTCTTCAGTTTCCTGTTTAGCATATTTACACATTATTATGCAGTAGTTAGAGTAGAGCAGTCTGCTCAGAAATTCTCACTACAGAATTACTGCAGGAACAGCTGAAAGTAACAAGAACAGGGATCCTGTCACTCTAGATGCTGCTTGTATGGTAGCAGTTTTCTTAGTGTGGGAACTTTAAAGCATAGGTGGTTCTACTTAGAAGTTGAAGGGAGTTTTTTTCCTTCCAAAAAGCCAATCCTTCATCTCATTAGCATTTGATCAGATGAAATATCATGGGTTTAAATTCTTCCTTTGAAAATAAATGATCAGAGAGCACCATGGTCTAGTCAATTGGACAGGGCTGGGTGATAGGTTGAACTGGATGATCTTGGAGGTCTCTTCTGGCTGATTCTATGATTATTTTCCTATTGTATTTCTTGCTTCTTAATTTGAAAAGTAGACATAAGAAAGGCACATCCTAAGAAGTTAATACATATGTCAACAACTTGTTTCACTTGTATAACTGTGCAAACATTTTCTAGAATTGCTCCATTGAATAGAAAATAGTGATATGCTTAGTCCTTCAGCTTTCAGATCTATGACCTATATCTTTGAGTATACTCTCATGCATCTGGGATTAAAATGAGCAGAGCAAAAATGACAATTGAGTACATTGTCAGCATGCTGTGAAACACTATCCTAGCCTCATCTCTAAGGTGGAAGATGACATTTTTGTATTGGTATTGTCTGAGGGGACAGTAAGCATCATCTTTTAGCTCCGTTATTAACAAAGATGAAAATTAAAAAGTCTTACAAAGCTCATTAATGTATCTCTACCCGTTGGAGGAAACCTATTGTGTGGTCCAGTTGGTTGCAGTGACTAATTTGATCATTTTAATGAGTGTTAATGCAAACAAAACCCATTTCTCTTGATTTGTTGGAAAGTCAGATCTTTAACTTCATGTACTGGGCTCATCATTTGCGACGTGAAAACAAATGAATTAGGTGAAAAACAAAAGTTGGCAGTAGCTCATAGCAGAATAGTATGGAAGAGCTATAGAGCCTATGTGCTGTAGCAGTTTGTGGTTGTTCAGTAGGTGAAATGAACTTTTTTTATTTCTAAAGCAAGAACATAGTTCTTCATTGGAAATAACTTCGTACCTGTGACTGCTCTCATTATGGTTGTTTCTGAGGTATTTGCAGTTGTGACTGCAAATCTGCCTTTTGGACAACTTGCAAATTAATGAGTAAGCAAGGAACTTATGCATGCAGATTAACTTGCAACACACATAGGGCCTTTCTGCGAGCGTGGAATCTGACTGGAGTTACTCTTGTGTCAGCTCACTGATGAAAACTTCCACGACTTGATTAATTTTTGAACAGGATTCTACAATGAAAATAAAAGCTGAAAACCACAGATTATTTCAGTGAAGTTGTGTTGCTCTTTTGAGGAGCTTTCTGATTGCCAGCTATTTTTTATCTTGGTCAGGTACAACTGGTAAACCATCATCTCCACCACCTGCATTAGACACAAGACAGATGAGTGAGAAGCTAGAGACGATACTGTATCAGCTCCGACAGGTAACTCGAGAGAGGGATGAGCTGCGCAAACAACTCGCTCTTTCATCTCCTGGATCAACTTTTGATGACTGCAGGTAAAAAAAAAAAAGAAAAAGGAAATGTAACATTGTCCTCATTAGCGTTTTCAAGTGTCTTAATTCCTGCTTTCCTGTAAAAAAAACCAGCAAGATATTGCAGATATTACAATGTGTATTTGTTTCTTGTAACCTACTTGCAGCTTGATGAGATGTACATACATAGGTGACCACATTTGAGTTTCAGAGCTGCCTGTGAATATCTGCTCCCACTTTCTCCAGCAATTTTGCATTGGGAATGAAAGGAGTAGGAGTCATCTTTCTGCTTGGTGAAGAAAGCAAACAAGTTGTTTAGGCTTCTTGAGTTATTTTTGGGGAAGAGAAAGATGACAGTGGCTCAAGCCTTTATTGTTTTGAAAGTAAGAGAGAGAAATAGCTCTGAGTACTTGACTGTAGGACAGTAATCAGGAAGACTTTAAAGAAGTTCAGCTATTGCCACGTTTGTGCAAGGAGAGAGGTTTAGTCTTCTGTTGAGGGGAGATTGTTTTTTAGGGGATACAATTCCTGATGGCAAAACATTAACATGCTGAGAAAAAGAAGCTCTCCTCTACTGAGAAGTTATGGGTGTTGCCAAATTAAAATAGCATGTCCTGAAAGTCAGTTAATGGATAACAGTATTATGCAGCTCATTCAGATTTGAGGGTTTATAAATTATGAAGATGGTATTCAGGGATATGGAGTTAATTGTAGGTGTGGCTTTTTTTGGGGTAGGAAACGGAATTGATGTATTTTAGAGGATTAAGGATCACTTAAAGTTATACAAGTGACTTTGACTATACTGAGCTAGGTACTTCTTGACAGCAGTAAGAACATATAAGAGATTTTTTGAATCTTGGAAAAAGTCTGTCTGAAATAAGAGCAAAGAACAGATTTTCTGGGACTTCCTGCCATGATGTGTAGCTTTTCTGACCTTCCGTGTGGTGATGGTATCTACTACTTCATCAGCTCTCTCTGTATGTGGTCAGGTGGTTAATTAAACTTTTTGTCCTTATGAGATAAGGTCAAGATTTGAACCAGTGAACTGGAATGGAGAGATTATGGGCATTTTATTCAATTCTGTGCTAGTCATGTTCATGCCTCCTTCCTCTTCTCATGAGTTCTGAGTGCAGCTTTAAGAGTGTTGTGTTCTAAGAGTTACAGGGGTGAGAGGAAAAGGTTTTCGGGTGTCAGCATCTTATGCATAGCTTCCAGTTGCTTATTTATACAGTATGATTTGTCATTTGAAGTCACTAAAGCTTAGGCACTGAGGATTTACAGTTGACAATTATATTCTTCTTAGTCCAGGATGCTATTAATAAGGTTCTGATGAGCTGTCTAGTTTTTTTTTTTTCTTTTTAATTGTCAAATTACTCTTCTGCTGCCAGTGTAAAGTTTGTATGTTATGGAAAATGGAAATGTTTACAGCTTATAGAACAACTAATCAAAACAAACATTATATTTGCGCAGTGCTTGGACAGCAAATGTTAGATGAAGGATGCTGCCTTACAAACAAATCTTTGAAGAGTGGGAGATGAATAAAGTCTATTAGTAGACTTTTTTCCCTTCAGTATAAAAGCAACCACTCTTCATGTCCACCCCTATGTTAGGACAAAGTTTTCTTCTGTATTTGTTTTGGTTTGGGATTTTTTTTTTTTACTTCCTTTTGCATTCTTTCTTCATGTAAAACTTATCTTTATCTTTCCAAGGGTCAAAGCCCAAAGACTGCAGAATGTTATGTGATAGCTGAATGATTATTTTTCAGATGGTGACTTCTACTACCAAGAAATGGCTGTTGCTTTTCTGGATGTGTATGCTGCTTCAACCATAGCTGTACCAGGTGGTGTAGGGGCAAATCTCGACATCTCACAATCACAGTATCACAGTATCATCAGGGTTGGAAGAGACCTCACAGATCATCAAGTCCAACCTTTTACCACAGAGCTCAAGGCTAGACCATGGCACCAAGTGCCACGTCCAGTCCTGCCTTGAACAGCTCCAGGCATGGCGACTCCACCACCTCCCTGGGCAGCCTATTCCAGTGTCCAATGACTCTCTCAGTGAAGAACTTTCTCCTCACCTCGAGCCTAAATTTCCCCTGGCGCAGCCTGAGGCTGTGTCCTCTCCTTCTGGTGCTGGCCACCTGAGAGAAGAGAGCAACCTCCCCCTGGCCACAACCACCCCTCAGGTAGTTGTAGACAGCAATAAGGTCACCCCTGAGCCTCCTCTTCTCCAGGCTAAACAATCCCAGCTCCCTCAGCCTCTCCTCGTAGGGCTGTGCTCGAGGCCTCTCACCAGCCTCGTCGCCCTTCTCTGGACACGTTCAATCATCTCAATGTCCCTCTTAAACTGGGGGGCCCAGAACTGAACACAGTACTCAAGGTGTGGTCTAACCAGTGCAGAGTACAGGGGCAGAATGACCTCCCTGCTCCTGCTGACCACACCATTCCTGATGCAGGCCAGGATGCAGGCGAGCTTCAAAACAGTTGGAGCTTGCAGTGTAGTCACAGGCTGTGCTGTGCTGGCTGTGTAGAGTGGCAGTTGCAAAACTGAGCTGTTTTCCAAAATTAGTGTTGACTAAGTCTAGAGTGGTGGAAGAGGAGCCACAGAAGTGAATTGTGATGTGCTGGATCAGATGGACATGTGTCATCCTGGTGGACAGAATTAGGATTGCTTATAATATACTTGTTTCTGTCACTTGACAGTGACTCTGTGTGTTCATGTGTTGTGGTGATTAAGTAAGGATTTGACCAAATAATTCGGTGTCCTCAAGGTGTGTTTTATAGACTTAAAACTTGCTATTCTTACTGCTTATTTAGTAGTAGAAGAGAACTGCAATACAGGTAAAACCTCTGAAAACTGTCTTTTGAGAGTAGACTGGCTTATGTGTACTCTAGAATTCTTGTTGTGATAGTAAATTGTGACATTTTCAAGTTGTTGGGTGAGCTTTGAAGTTGGTGTGCCCCTCTGTTGAATCCACCATTGGCATTAGCTTTTGTGTCAGTATCTTGACAAGGTAAATGTTAGTCTCACTGTGGTCTTGACTTATGCTAAGGGCAATTCCACTGGAATAGAAGTATTTTTTAGAGTTGTTATATGAATGCCAGAAAAACAGTCGGACCTTTAATAGTAGCACTTTAAATTTTGCTAACATATGAACCAGTGCCTCCAAAATAGTGACTGACACTATTATATCTTTTCATTAAAATAATGTGACTGACACAAATGATATCTGTCATTAAAATAATACTTTTATGTGTTTTGTGAGGCATTTTAACAGAAAACTCTGGTGGTCTCATTTAAACAATAGTCAGCCACTATATGCATTTGAATGAACGAGTGTGGGGTAATCATCTTGATTTTTGACTGATTCTGATGAATATTCCTCCTGGGCATCTCTCTCTTGCTGCTTGGAACAGCACTGTGGAACATAGAATTTTGTCTATGCAGGTGCTTATTTCTTGTAGGTGAGTTAAAGTGCATAATGTTACTGATGGATGTTGTTCCTTCCTCACTGGGAAGGTAGGCTAGCTTCTGTAGCTACCTACATGGTATCCATATGTTTATAAGAAGTTGTGTTTTTGTTGATTCTGTTTTGTGTAGGTTTTGCTTTTGTTTTCCAGAATATCACCTGGGTTATATAAATACTGTGATGGATGTTAGACCTGTAGAACAAGCTCTCATCATAGGTTTGAGATGGAGCCAGTAGTCACCCTTTAGAAAAAAAATGTATACACTGAAATGTTTTGCTTGAATTTGTATTTATGATTGTAAGCTTACTATGAATGTGTGCTAATGGGTCTCAGTAAGTATAATGTTTCAGCTGAGTGTTAAGCTGTTGTTAGATAAATGTCATTTTAATGGCTGGTGCACAGATGGGGTCAATTTCAAATAATTGCACTCAAGTCTAATTTAAATCAGTACTTGGGGGGTTTAAAGATGCTGTCAAGGGCATGAACATTTCAAATTGAGTTCTACTTTCTCTAACATTTAAAAGAAAAAACCTCTGCAATAGTTGTGGTAATGTCTGTAACACTGGATTAATTTACTATTTCTTTTGATACCTCTGAAGAGTGAATTATAAAACAAACCCTAAAAGACATCCTTGTAGATATATCTTCAATATTTGGTTCCTTTTACATGAATGTGGCTTTTAACTGCTGCTGAAGTCTTTTCAGTCAAGGAGGCTTGTGGGTTTGTTTTGGTTTTGTGGTAATTTGTTTGTTTGTTGTCTTTTTGGAGGTGGTTGGGTGTTGGGTATTTTTTTTTTGTTTGGTTTGGGGTTTTTTGTTTGTTTTTTTTTAAGTGTTTGTTTGTTTTTCAAATTTTTTTGCTGGGAACAGTTCTCTGGAGAGGGGAAAAAGAGGTCTTACAATTGAGTGTCGTGCTACTCAGCAACCAAAATGCAACTGGGTTGCTGCAAACTGCTTTGGTTCCCTATAGACACTTGCAGAAACTGTGAATCAGATGCAACTGGCATTTTTGAATTTTTTTTTTTTCTTCCAGTTGACTCTCACCATGGCAGCAGTGTGAAGTTAGGTTCATTCTGATTCAGTTGCCAGCTGCATTTCAGTTCCAGAATCCATGTTGTTCATGGTTTTCATTTGAAGCAAAGATGGTTCTGGTTGCTTTTCAGGCTGTGCTTACATGGAAGCTGTTTGGGAGGAAGGGAAGGAGGGAGATCTGTATAGCAGTGGAGAAAATGAGATACGAGAATAAACAGAGATAAATGAGAAGGCAGTTGCTTTCTTTTGGGGTGTGTGTTTTTGGCAGGTTTTTTTTTTGGGAGGGAGTGTTGGTTTGTTTGGGTTTTTTCATTGCCTAGGCATAGGAGATGACATGGGGACAGAGGTCAGAACCTTTGTTTTGAAAATAGAAAATTCAATGGTGCAAAAATGGCATGATTCTGTATAAGAGGAACAGTTCAATTTAGAGTCTGTTTTAGAAGCTTAGTGTTTCAAAACAAGAAGACATAATCCTGCTTTAGTTTCTAGTGTGATTTATCATTTTTTCTAATAAATAAAGGTACTGTGTTCAAGAACCACACATTGTAGACATATTCTATGTTGGTCAATGCTTGACAAAGTAGAGTGTCTTAAAAAGTGTCTACTCTCCCAGTCATCTTGATACACTGAAAAAAAGGTCAGAAATTCCTTTTGGCTGACGTTGGTCTTCATTCAGCATACTAAAAATTACTTATTGGAGATTGTATTATAGAATAGAATAGAATAGAATAGAATAGAATA
>WAAF01017103.1:0-17784 GCA_013400475.1 Tricholaema leucomelas | reverse complement strand
GAGGAGCCCAGAACTGGACACAGTACTCAAGGTGTGGCCTGACCAGTGTTCAGTACAGGGGCAGAATAACCTCCCTCGTCCTACTGGCCACACTGTTCCTGATACAGGCCAGGATGCCACTGGCCCTCTTGGCCACATGGGCACACTGCTGGCTCATCTTCAGCCTACTATCTACCAGAACCTCCAGGTCCCTTTCCTCCTGCCTGCTCTCCAGCCACTCTGTCCCCAGCCTGTAGCGTTGCTTGGGGTTGTTGTGGCTAAAGTGCAGAACCCTGCACTTGGCCTTGTTAAATTTCATCCCATTGGCCTCTGCCCACCCATCCAGCCTGGCCAGGTCCCTCTGCAGGGGGTTATATGTGGGTTATCGTATGGACATGTGAGGTAGATTCTGACGTGGTCTCTCATTGATTTATAATAATTGAAAAGAACAGGGTAACACTCAATCAGATGTGGAATTCAGCGTGCTCAGATTATTTAAATTCAGTGCTTACTTAGTGAAACTGCTTAGTTTCTGCCAGCATGGTGCACAGCATCCCCTTGGAAGTTTTTCTCTCAACCCTATCCTTGATTTTTCTCATGGGGAGCTATAGCCAACGTCCTCCAACTGTTGGTTAGATGAGTAGTTTTTTTCTAGGCCAGGTCTCCGTGTGCTTCCACTTGACTTTGGCAGCCTCTTTTCAGCCACAGTCACTGCAGCTCAATGCTTTTTCCTCGAGAGTTTTGACGACGTAGTACATGGATGTCAAGCATACTATTACTGACTTATTCTTGTAGCAAGTGATGGTTCTACTCTGATATTACTGCTGCTCAGAAGAGAGACTGTCTTAGTCATAGGCAGAGTTTTCTCGTTGTTAGATGTTAGATCTCAATGGAAAACTAGAATGTGTTAAAGCCAGTGAATTTTTGTTTGTGGTTGGATCTTAATGTGAAGTGATCTCTATTTAAATCATAGATGTAGCCTAAAGGTGCAGTTATGTGGTTCTATTGGGTAGGAATTTTCCAGAGTTTTCATTCTCTTTAAAATAGCTGATGCTTCTGATGCTTAACTTCGTATTGCTTTTTCATGCTAGGCCTAGTCCAAAACCAAATCATGATTATGAAAGACTGAAGATTCAGTGCATGAAGGCCATGTCAGACTTACAGTCTTTGCAGAATCAACACACCAAGACACTAAAAAGGTGTGAAGAAGCAGCAAAAGAGGCAGATTTTTATCAGTAAGTATTCGTAAAGCTGTACAAGGTAAGAGTTTACCTGTCTTCTCTAGATCATAAACTACTAGAACACGTTAATCAAATTTTTAACTTTGTTTTGCTGCTTTAATTGCAAAATTTATGTTTGCCTACATCAGCTAAAATGGTTTTGGCTTATTTGAAATGGTTAAGTATGCATTGCTTGTTTTACCTTGAGGAATTTGAGATCGAAATCTCTGATCTCTCTGATGGGACACTGAGAAGGAAAGCCTAGTTACTGACTTGCAATTGCCATCCAGCAGTCTCACTGCTAGATTGGAGAGGAGAATTTAATTTGAGAGAATGTAATCTCCTCTTTTTTAAATAGGCTTTGATAGCTCTCATGATTTCTGTAAGTTGTAGCACAGGTTTAGGGCAATTGTAAATGAAAATGCCGTAAAATAGGGAGAAAATGGTGACCCTAGCATGTGTTTCTGTTTAGAAATGAGTTGTTGCTACGAGTAGGAACATGTATTGTTTGAAAGGAAGAGAGCTCAGAAATAGAAATGCAGATAAATTGTTGAAGTTTCATTTAAATCCACAGGTCAGATGAAGTGTATGGCTGTGAAGTATGACTAGTATTTTATGACAGTGTTTGTTTTCATTGGAGAGTGCTTGTTCTTGCATAGCACTTCCACGTACAACTCCTCAAGCCTTAAATACAGGCATAATTCTCTTACATTCTTCTTTCAAAACCTGAAAATAGGTTATTGATAGGTGCAGATACAGCTGGCTTTGTGGCTTCTTTATAAAGAGCTTAGTTCCTTTTTGAGGGTTTTCAAGTACTGTAATTTGCTCATTGATACAGTGCAAAGCATTAGTGCTCTGTACATTGTAGATTAATTTATTTAAGAGCTGGATAACCTACATCTATCCAGTGTTGATGGTAAACGATTCTTTATCCCCAAAAAAGAAGTGTTTTGCTCACCTTTAAGAGTTTTGTTGCTCCTGAACCATACTGTGTTACACTCTTCAGGTATTTTCATTACAGTATAAAAGGATTTATACTATTTATACTATATATAACAGGATTTATAGTATCTATACTGTTCTAGTGGGAGGTATCCCTGCCTATGACAGGAGTTGACACTGGATGATCCTTGAGGTCACTTCCAACCTAAACCATCCTATGATTTACCCTTTCATATTAGAAGGAAAACTGAGCATTAAAAGGTAGAAAGATTTATTGAAATACTCAAAATATACCCAGAATATGGGCATATTTTTCAGAACCAAACAATCCAGGCTTCTGGAGAAGGGTTTGTGTATTCAAGTACAAGCTTTTACATTTGCATTTACTACAGACTAACTGGTTAGAAGAAAGTACAGTATGGCAAATTTGATATAAGAGGTAGTTCTTTTTATCATAAGAACTTTTTTACTTGAATTTAAATAATTTGGTTTCCTTCTGAAAACTTCAGAATGACTGAAACTCACTGACAGAGTTTGGGTACCCAAAACATGACCAGACATGTTGAGAGGCATGTATGCAATTCCTGCTCATCCTGTGACTAATTCCCTGGGTGAAGAGAGGAACTGAGTAGAATACGCTATTCAGATGTTATCTTCTTTTGCAGCAGTTTTTCGTCTCCATGCTTTCAAAATCAAAACCAGTTACCATTCCAAAGAACTGCAAATATCATGCTCTGCTGCTTACCATCAGATTAATAAACTACACACAAAGATTATATGTGTTTAATTGTGTGAATATAATTAGTCAAAAATGTAGAGCAAGCTCTTGTAATTTTAAAGAAGCCTTTTTAAAAACTGCTTTTGGTTCTGTGCAGAAAACACTGACATTTCATAAGGGGAGCAATATATTATCATCAAATATCAAGTAGTTCTGTTCATTGTTGTGTGACCTTTTGTTTAATAAATGTGGATTTCAAACACAGCAGATGTGAGTGTTCACCTAGGATGGTTCTGTCTCAACAACAAAAGTACTTGCTGGTATCCAAGTGTCACTCTAGTTGATCTGTAGCAGTAAAATAAGTTCAATAGATTTTTCTGTTCTTTCTCACCAGTGGTCTGATCTAGTTTTAACCAACTACCTGAAATTATAGTCTGAATTGTATCCTCCTTGAGAGGCTCTCAGTTCTTTATTTTTTAAGTGACACTGTATTTCTTTAGTTGTGGCTTGCATAATGAAGCTTGGAGGAACTTTGATCACATTTGACCTGCTTGAATATAGTTGACATGTACGTAGTGTGCTTTTACTTTCAGTTAGTTTTCAAAACAATGACATACAAGAAGATTTTTATACTTTTCATTTGTAATTTAGTTAGCTGCTGCTTAGCTGAGGGCCCAAGAGAAAGTGGAAGTGATTCCCATTATCTCCAGGATTGTCTTCTGCTCACGTTACACCATTTGTGTTTGTCTGTCTGCTTGCTTTTAAAATAGCTTTGTGTCCTAGTTTTGAGCCACGAGGTGCCCAGGGCAAAAGGACAGAAAAGGTATTTTACACCTTACCAAGGATTCAAATCACAATGCTCCACACTGATTGGATGTTTAAATGGAAATTCTATTTACAACTATATACAAAAGATATTTGGGTGGAAGGGATAAATCTACAAATTAGGCCCAGCTCTCCACCTGGAACCCCATGACCAAAACGTTCCAGAGGCTTCTGAAAACCTCCTCCCCACTCAGCCTCAGCAGGGCTTAACTGCCCCCCCACTAGACCCAGGCCTACCACAAGCCTCAACAGGCCCAGTGGTGTAGCTGCCAGCCAAGGCCAGAACAGGGCCTCTCTCCCACAAAGAGATAACGTCACACATGTCCGGAGTGGAGGAAAGAGACAAAGAACCTGAAACAGCCTGTGCTGTTCATTTGTAAAGAGGAGAGGAAGGCATTATGGGATGAAATAACAAATTATGATGTTTTTCTCCAGTCCACTCTGGACCCACTTAGCCCTTTCTGGAGGAACTTAAGGAACTCTCTAGTCTTAAACCCACAACATTATGAAATGGCTTTGATGGATGGCACAAATGCATCGACTCTGATAATGTGGTTTGAGTACTCTGTACTTACACCTGTTTTCCTGTTCATGCTCCTCTTGGTTTCTGAGGGGTTTTTTAGTAGTAGTTGTTGTGGGGGTCGGTTGGTTGGTTTGTTTTCTTTCTCATGTGTTTATAATATTGAAATATGCACAATGGAGGTAGTTTGACCTTCTTTCTTGGTAGGAAACTCATTTTTGAAATGACTTTGTCCTTGCAAATTGGTCTCTTAAGAGCGTTTTTTTGTGTCCTGTGACAGCACGTTGCACAGTCGGCTGCTGAATGACCAGTCACAGCTGAAGGAGGACATGGATACCTTGAAGAGGAAAAACACACAGTTGGTGCGAGAACATAATCATCTCCAGCAGTCTTGTGAGGAGATGAAGAGACTTCATGATGAGGATCAGAAAGAGATAACAGACCTGCGCAGCCAGCAGCAGCAGGTTAGCTGTAACCTGGAATGTATAAGCTAGAAGAATTGCATAAATTGATCAGCGAAAAGGCAATAAAATTTTATCTTACTGATTTTAAAGCATCCACCTTACATTTTGCAGCACTAAGGGAGAAAAGATCTTGGATACTAACTGATTTTTTTCTCTCTAACTGGGAAAAAGAATGAGACACAGAGTTTTAGGTGATAGAGTTTTTGATGCAGAGATGAAATAAATGTACATGAGGAAGATTGTGTATGGTTGTTTGTTTTTTTAGAGTGGGTGGACAGGCATCAAAAATCTATCTTGAAGTTGCAAAGTGATTAAAAAATAATTCTAATTCTTGGATATTTTATGGGACAGGGCGAGCTTTAAACTTGTGTTCTATGTTTGTGTTTTGGAAAAAATTGCAATAGAAAAATAAGTAACAGGGATGGGATTTGTTTGGTCTTGATTGGATTTGGGTTTTTTTGTGGCTTTTCTTGTTTAAATTTGTTCTGGTTATACCATAAGCATGAATAGAATAGAATAGAATAGAATAGAATCAACCAGGTTGGAAGAGACCTCCAAG
The DNA here is from genome assembly GCA_013400475.1 of Tricholaema leucomelas. Classification (NCBI taxonomy): domain Eukaryota; kingdom Metazoa; phylum Chordata; class Aves; order Piciformes; family Lybiidae; genus Tricholaema lacrymosa; species Tricholaema leucomelas. Next base: position 12,557 of record WAAF01017103.1, on the reverse strand, counting down.
ATCATCCAGTCCAACCTGGCACCCAGCCCTATCCAGTCAACTAGACCATGGCACTAAGTGCCTCATCCAGTCTTTTCTTGAACATCTCCAGGGACAGTGACTCCACCACCTCCCTGGGCAGCCCATTCCAATGCCAATCACTCTCTCTGGGAAGAAATTCCTCCTAACATCCAGCCTATACCTCTGCCAACACAACTTGAAATGACTGAGCTTTCAGACTCTATTCAATGAGAGCAAAGCTACAGGTTGATAAATGTTTTTGAACTTGAAAGAAAAAAACAAAACAGACAAGGTTTTCAGGAGTGGAAGAAGTGGACTTTTCAGAGCTGTATGTAACAGACAGCATGTCTCCAGGCCAATGTTGTTCACACAGTCTGAAAACACAAAAAAAGTAAGATTAATGGGAACAACTAGTCTTGTAATGGGAACAGCTAAGTCTTATCAGGTCTGTAGTTCACCTGCAGAAAAGCCACTTTAAGTACTTAGAGTAACACGTGGAATGGTTAAACAGGCTGTCTTGGTTTATTCTGTGTAGGCTGATTTACAGGGTAAACTTGCAAGTCAAACATTAGGCTTCAGAAGCAAAACCTATGCAAACAAAAATAATTATTTGCTAGGGTAGGAGGGCAAAGGTCAGAGCAAGCTGGATGTGCTGAATGGCGCTTTAGGAGGTGCTTGAGAGGTGGTGCAAAGAAGAGTGAAGGTTTGTATTTCCTTTTGATGGCATTCTCTGACACTGTCTTGAGAGTTCTGCTGTGTAATGGTATAGTGGCTCGGTTCTGAAGATAGAGGTGGTTTGCTGTGTGAACGCGGGCAAATCACATAATTGTTGCACGCCTCAGTTTCCCAGTCTGCAAAGAAGGGATGTAAAACCTCCAAGAGAAGGCTGTTGTATTTTGAGGTTCTTTACTGACATTTGAAATTCTAGGCACACAGAAGACTGCTGACGAGCCATTGTCAGTATGTGTTTCAAGACATTGAGTTTTCCTTAGAGCTTTAACGATGATGTTGACACAAGACTGCCTAGGTAATTCACAGTGAGAGTTGTGTGTCTCCTCTTTCACAGCGTGTCAGAGTGAATCATGGTGTCTTGAAGGATCACCAAGAGTGTTCCTCTTGTCCGCATTATTTCTCATCTGAATTAGTCTAGCTCTTTGTTAGTCCCTTGTATGTGTTGTTTTCTCATCAGGCCATGGCAAAACATAACATCTTGGTGGCCTCAAACAGCAAAACGTTTTGATTTGGTTACTGTTTGTATGGGATTGTCATGGATTTGCTGTGCAGCAGCTGACCAGCTTAAGTATCTGTGTGATGGTTTGGGTGTTACCTGTCCCCCCCACACACACTTTGGAAATCACCCAGACTAGACTCAGCCAGCTCTGGAAGTTGAATGAAGCTTTATATTTACAGCTTAGCAGAGTATACAAGCAGATATTTACAGTATATACAGAAATATACAAGCTAAAAGGTAATACAGAAACACAACAGCCCTCCCAGAAACCTGAGTCCCCAGGAGGGGCTCCCAACCACCCTTCCACCTTCTCCCACCCCTCTCTACCTTACACCAGATCTTGCCTTGTGCCCAAGGAAGAATGGAGGGTCAGCCAGGGGGGTTAGGAAGCAGGTGGATGTCAAAGACGCAAGGTTAGGTTAGAGAGAGAGAAAAATGCAGCCCACAGCCTGGACAGAGAGCATCTCCATAGTCTATGTTTGGATTCTTGCTCTTATACGTCTCAGCAAGCCTATGAGTGAAGTAGACATCACCCTTGTTTCCCTTTCACAGCCTGCAATCTATTTTTTTTCACCAAAACATTCTAGCTAGCTTCAAACTAGCTCAATCTGCTGTGCTCACATATGAAGTTTCTCTTGTTGCCATGGCTGTTTTCTTTGGTCCAGCTGGGACTATTTACTTTTCTCAGACTGGGATTTTGAATAGGAGACTTGCTTTATTATGCTGCTTCCTGTTTATGGTGTTTCTGTCTTCCTCTGTCAGATCTGTTAGCAAGTTTATGCTGAATTCCATCCAGTTTGCAGTATATTTGTCCTTTAGTGTGTTTTCATCAAAAAGGCATTCCATATATGTTTTAGACAGTAAGAAGTGGATTGTTTCTGTTGGAATTTTCAAATACTTGGTTCTAAAACATCTTTTCAGAATGTTTTGGGGAGTAGCCTTCAGAAGAACAGCTCTGTTGAGCAGCTTGACATCATTACGTGTTTTGCACTTCATGCATGTAGTTCATCACAGTTAACTTATCTGAAGCAGTTCACTGAAGTTTGCTCATTATTCACGAGTCCAGCTCTTTATGGGTTGTGCTGATAAATCCACTGAGGGTAGAGATGTATGTGGAGATAGCTGTGTCAGTGAGATTCACCAACGTGCAGCCTTGCTGCAGGACCATTTTATGAACTTAGGAACCACATTACTTTTCCATATCTTTGTTAGTTAAAGGAGACCAATATCAAGCTGAAGAACTTGGTCTTTCTTACCTTGTTTATATGGAGGAGTGGTTTCCTTTGTAGTTATCTGCTAGCTGTGGACAGTAAATAGCAGACAGAAAACAGTCTATCTCTTATGGTCATCTTTTGTTTTACTTGTCTTCAGACATCCAGGTTCTTCCATGTTTGGTACTTGATCCTTACTCTGAATATAAGACACAATAAGATAAGCAAGCCATTTTGTGCCTGTAGGATGGATGCTGTGTGTTTGATTTCATTTTCATAGAGAGCTCATGTTTTCTGTCTTTTTTTTTTTCTGGTTTTAACACTGATTTTCAGCTAGTTCAGGGCATAACCTTTGTAGGCTAATATTAGGATTCTATAAATTGGCGTATCTTGATATAGAGCATTCCTGTCTCTTTCCACTGCCTCTTCGAAGCCAAATTACATCTTAAAAGAATGAAAAAAAAAGAAGGTAAGGTTGTCTGTCAGGCACATGTTTTTTTAGCCTTCTGGGAAGGAAGGACTAGTTTTGCTGAAGCTCATTAGTGATCTCATGTTGATGTTTGTTGCTGGCCATTTATCATCAACATTTCTGTTTACAACATGGATTTTATGCCAGTGGAAATTAATTTGAAACTAAGATTGAGGTCAGACTTATTAATGTTTAAATGGATTTTTCACTTCCTGTTCACATGTTTTTGATAGCTTTTGAAACAGGAACCTGTGTAAGTCGTTCTCAGATATAGTAGTGTGTGAATGTTAAAATGTATGCATATGTCATGTTTTTAGGGTAGATTTTATTCTCTTGAAGTCTTCCATTGTTTAATCTGTATGGGGGATACAGACAACCTGTCACGAATGCCACCTGGTGGCCGTTTCCTAAATTACAGCTATCGTCTTGTTCATCCATGCTTGTCTCTTGCTGAAACGAAAGAGTACTTTGAACAATATCGGTTTGATAGCTTTTGGTAACAGTTAGCATTAGAGAGAGATGTTATAAAATTTGTGCACTTCTAAGTTGTTGTAAAACAGATTTATTTCTTTATATTCAGTTAAGAGGTTCAGCATTTCCTTAGTCATGAAAAATAATTATTAGAATGAGTTAATATAGTTTTGTTCTAATATTTCTTATACATTTTACATAGAATTTATTGGACTGATAAAAATCTGAGTTTAGTAATACAGTTTCTGGCATGTTTTTTTTTTTAGGTCATGAAGCAAAATGGATCATCAGAAATATTAAATAAACTTTATGATACTGCAATGGACAAGTTAGAGGGTGTGAAAAAGGATTATGATGCTCTAAGGAAAAGGTACAATGAGAAGATTGCAAGTCACAATACAGATCTAAGCCGCCTAGAACAGGCTGAGGAGGAAAACAGACGTCTTCAGAAACAAATTGACATGTTAATGAAGCAAAGGGACACAGCAATACATTTTCAGCAGCAATATTCATCCTCTCTTAGAAGGTATAACCAAGTTTTGATACTTTTCAGGTATTTTGTGAAGGCAGTAAAAAATTCTCATGTAATATCTAGGTCCTGCACCTAGGTCAGGGCAATCCTACATATCAGTGCAGGCTGGAGGATGATGAAATTGAGAGCAGCCCAAAAGAAGTGTGGTCTGCATATTGAGAGAGGTGATTCTGCAACTTTACTCTGGTAAGACCTCATCTGGAATACTACGTCTGGCTGTGGAGCCCTCCACACAGAAAGGACATGGACCTGATGGATCCCGTCCAGAGCAGGGCCAGGAAGGTAATCGGGAAGCTGGAACATGTCTGCTATGAGGACAAGCGGAGGGAGCTGGAGTTAATCAGCCTGGAGAGGAGGAGGCTGTGGGGAGACCTAAGAGCCACCTACCAGTACCTGAAAGAGAGCCTACAAGAAGGCTGGAGACTGTGGTGATAGGTGAAATTACAGAAACGGTTTAGGGTGGATGTTAGGAAGAAGCTCTTCACTTTGAGGCTGGTGGAACACTAGGACAGGTTGCCCAGGGAGGTAGCTGAGGCCCCATCATTTGAGATATTTAAAATCAGGCTCAACAAGGTTGTGAGCAATCCAATGTAATGGAGGATGTCTCTGCTCACAGCAGGGATGGTAGACTAGATTACCTTTAGAGGCCCCTTCCAACCCAAACCATACTATGATTCTATAATCTTCCTTTCTCTGTGGTAAAATTGCAAATACTTTCTATCACCTTCTTTAAAGCTTCTTCTCTAGCCTGTGTTGTCTTGGTGTGATGAATAGGCAGGTTTTTCTAGTTAAGAACAGTTATTTTATTTGATTTTTTTTTAAAAAAGGTAAAATGGGGTATTTTGAGAAAAGAATTTCCCAACTAGAGTTTTGGAATTGTATAGGGAATTTTAACCATTGTTTAGGTCATGTGAAAAAGGGCTATTCTGCATTTCAAACTACTTTCCAGTTGTACACACAGGAGTCGAATACACACAAAGTTTTGTTAAACCTTAGCATTCCAAACTAACTCCTCAGTGGGTAGTGAGCTTGTCAACATATGTATCTTCATTCAAGTGTAAAAATCCAAGTCAATAAGAGGATATAATTTCTAAAAGGTGTTTAGCAAATTAAGGTATTCTCAAACATAAGTTTTTCTAATGATAGGAGAATTGCAGACTGCAACTCCTGAGACAGAGCTTCAGGCTGGCAGCAAAGTTCACTGGAGGCAGACGTCTGGGAGGCACTGAGAAGGTGCTGCTGCAACAAGCAACTCAAGTGCTAAAACGGAAGGGCACAGACACCATGTCACACCATGCTTAACTTCTTTCCACTTCTTAATCCTAAACCTACACAGTTAACTATATGTGCATTAACCATATATGCTAATATACCTAAGGACTCCAAAGAGAATGTTTTCAGTGACATCTCCCACAGACCCAAAGCAGAAAAAAAAAGAGCCCTGGGATTTTTTTTACATGTTCATACACATTTAGTATTTGAAAAAAGGTGAGACTGAGCATAGATAATTTACACATGAGTAGCATGTGCTTAGTTGTGATATATCTAATTAAGTTCTAGGAAAATATGTGTAATAATAGAATAAAATATGTAATATAAGCTGCCATGGATTCTTGAAAATTAGGGGGAGCCTCACATATACCCCAACCAACACTCCAACCATGAGGATGCATGCAGAAGCTTTTGATTTATGTATGGCCTTGGGCTGTAGGTCTCCTTGAGATGGCAGTGTGGTTTGATACTGAGAAGAGGTTACTGTTAGGAATTTAATGGAAGATATTCATCTTCCTGTGAACCAGTGATCAAACTGAATTTCAGAAATGGTTGCATTTTAATCAGTTTGCTTTAGTTCTGGACTTCTTTTTACTTGTTTGTATTTACAGAAACACTTGTTTGTATCATGTTTATACTCCTTCATAACCAAACTCATGTTTCTCTGGGTGACTACTGAAAAAGATTTAAAACTTGTTTCAGATGTGTATGCCTCTCAGGATGTAAGACTTAACAAACTTGTAGTTTGAGAATGAATAGTCTGTAACTTACAGCACCAGTTTTAAAAATTAATATCCCCTCTCCCTGTATCTTCCTAATGTTGCCCTTTCTTTGACCTCCAGATAGTTTGCAGATGTCCCACAGGTTCTCATGTGGTGATGGGTTTGGCATAATCTCTTAGATTGCCGATACCTCCTCATACTTCTTCTGTAGTGTGTTTATAGCTCTGCAAAGAAAAAAAAGAAATCTGTGTTGTTGTATCTTAGACCTTCCATACTAGCAGCCCAATGATCTCTTAAACTGGAGATTTTCCTGAAAGGAAGCATGTAGGGTGGTGGTTGTGAAATTGCTGGCAGACACCTCAGTAAACCAGTGGAAATGCTCTAGATACACCGAGGCTTTCAAGGAAACTTTGACGTTGGGTTGACAGCAATCTCTGTCTTGGGAAAAGTCTGCAACTTGCTGGATTAGACAAGAAATGGCATATTTTGAAGTGTGAGTGAAGTGCATGCGAGAGAACAATGTCTGCTGAGCTTTGTGTGCATGTGAAATTTGGATGACTCTGAAAGTCCCATCAAGTTCTGTACGGTGTTTACATCAGTGGCATTTCCTTAGGAGTTTTAGAAGAAACATGCAAGGTCATCAGTGTCCATTATGCTTTGCTCATTGGAGAAGTTGCTTTTTCAAACCTAATTCTGAACTTGTGTGTGGAATTATTTGTCGTCATAAACACTAAAGTTACTGGTTGTAATTTCATGTAAGCTTCTTAGGATCTTTCTTGGCTTGGTAGCTTGTAGAGGTAAAATGCATATTTTGATCTGTTAAGTGTTGAAAGTAATTTTTTTAACTGTTTAGATGTTCACATTTTAGTTTTCCTGGATGACCTAATGATGAAAACAGTCATGNTGGCTACAACCACCCCTCAGGTAGTTGTAGACAGCAATAAGGTCTCCCCTGAGCCTCCTCTTCTCCAGGCTAAACAATCCCAGCTCCCTCAGCCTCTCCTCGTAGGGCTGTGCTCGAGGCCTCTCACCAGCCTCGTTGCCCTTCTCTGGACACGTTCAAGCATAATGGCCTGAGTTTAGTTCCATTGTATATATTTTTATTGTAAACTTGTTTTTTATCTCCTCTAACCTATCCGTTACCAACCTTGTGGCATATTTGAGCATGTGGAAGTTGTGTATTTTCCAGTTTCTGTAGTAGTGTCCCTTCTTCCAACGTATCTGAGACTGTGCTAGGACAAGAAATTAACTTATAAAATAAGCAGAGGTCATCTCACAAGGTAAACTTGTGCTATTAAACAGTGCCAACGTTCTGTGTTGCTTTTAGGGTAATTCATTAGACATTTACTTATAGAATTAATTATTATTTCTGACAATATATGCTTGAGTTCCTTGAAAAGTTTCTCTAATATTCCTGAAGTGTCACTAGTATTTTGCAGCAGTTAGAGTACATTGTCTGAGAAGCCCTCTGCAATTGTGTTTTACCAATGGATACATTTGGCTATCCAGCCAAGTCCTTGATGTATGAAAATTAGGAACAAGTATCTTATTTGTGTTTCTGCTTGGTTTTAGATTTGAATCGGTACAGCAGGAACTAAGCAGTGCCACAGCGCAAAACAAAGAGTTGCAAAGAGAGATGGAGCGATTGCAGTCGGAGGTGACAAGGTTCAAAACAATGCAGCTGAAAGCAACAAAGGATGCAGAAAAATACAAGGAAGAAAGAGATTCTGTTTTCAATGAATATCGCCTCATTATGAGTGAGAGGGATCAAGTAATCAAAGAGGTAGATAAGCTTCAAACAGAGCTGGAGCTTGCAGAGTCCAAACTGAAGAACACTTCTTCTGAGAAGCGAGTGGCTAGTGAAGAAATGGAAGCTTTAAGACAGGTACTAACCTTTTGCTACAATGGTGAAAGGAAATCAGTACACATTGTTGATGCTACAATCACAAAGTGTAATTGATTAATGGGAAATAGGAATGCACTATAAAGAGGAATTTATGTTGATGTTTTCCTATGGCAGTCCTTTGTCCTATCAATTTATTGAATTTTTATGTTTGAGTAGAGTACCTATCAGTTTAAATTTCCTGTTCGCCAGACTTAATTCTCTTCTGCCTCCTTCACTGTGTTTTTCTTCGCCTCTTCAAGGAAGAATACAATGTAGCTCTAAACATTCATTATTTTTTGACTTCTGACCTCTGCAGGAACCACGGGATACTATCTGCTCTGCCTTAAGACGGTACACAATAGTCTCAAATACTTAAGCAAAGCCTAAGACATGCATGTTCTTACTCATTTGCCCTTTTTCTGCCTTCAAAGAGAGTATTTTGACCATTTTTTCACTACAATGCAGGCATGCCTTCAAATGAACTTTGTATTTATTAGCAGTATGTTCTTGAAATGCTTATATCACAACCATATTATAAGGATGCCATTAAGATTTCCAAAACACAATTTGCTGCTCTGTTTCATTTCAGCTGACGTGCATTCACCTGAGCCTGTGGTTTACAAATACTTAATTTAGCATGAAATAGATGCGAGCAAACCTATTCCATTGCCTCCGAATTTCATTTCACTTTTTTCCTAGCATTAGGTCTGAACAAAATGCCCTTTATTAAAAAATGTGGAAAAAATGGTGTGAAACATTCTTTTTAATAACACCATTGTTAAGGGACATAATGTGGACTGTGGTGTATGGCATCAGAGCTTTGAAAAATAACTTCTCTTTCTAAGAATTGAATTTTCAACCCTTTGTAGTTGAGTAATTTAGCCTATTTAGGGAGGTTTAAATTTGTGTTTCATGCCTTTTCTGCTTTTGTCAAAGCCATGCAGCCATAGAAATGTCCATTGATTTCAGCAGAACTAAAGTTGCTGATAAGGAATACTGATGAAAGTAGCCACAATTGGTCATTCTTCTCCAGTTTGATCTGTTTGTCATCGTGTAACTGCCAAAAGTGCTTCAAGGGACAAGAAATTCTTGTCAGTACGTGGAGAACATGACGGAGTGCTTAAGAACCAGAAGCAGCCTAGGACTACTGAGTGTGTTGCTGGCAGGACACAAACATGCATTTTTTTTTCTTCAGTCTCAGAGTTGGCCCATCAGAAAGCAGGAGCACCTGCTTCTAAAATGTACTGAAAGGTGTGCCCTGTCAGTACTGGGAGTGTTCTCTTTGTTTCTTTTTTTTTTCTTTCCTAAGGCTGTGACTCTTCTGCTTTTGCACAGATACGTTCCTGTGTCACACAGTAGTGGCTTGCTGCAGTAGATGCTTAAAGAATTTTCTAGTCTGACAAGGCAAATGTTTGAAAGGTGGAAAAAAATGTGTTGGTCAAATGATACATTCACTTGAAATAGTATCCAGAAAGATGCCCCCGTGTATGTAGGATTTATCCTGTCAGTTGGTCTAGTGCTTGCCAAAATGTAATTTAATGGTCTCCGCTTTCCTTAGGAGGTATAGCAGCTTTAAGTGCCCCAATACATATAGTGCCCATTAACTGATTAAAACAGCACTGAGTCTGTTTGGGTAAGTTTAAATGTGATTTCTTCCTCAAAGCATGAGTTTGCCAGTGCATTTTGTGCCCAAAGAAATGCAAAAGCAACTGAAATGAAGTCATTGATTTTTGAGCATTGTATTGTGATCAGTTACTGATGAGGACAGTCGGTTTTGTAGTTAGATATCTAAGCTTTATTAGCTATGGATGCCCAGATATAATGGGTTGATTTACATGATAAAAGTACAAATAGTCTGGCATTCATAGATGATAGCAGTCTCAGGATTCTGCCTTAGGGACAGTTTGGGATTAGGCTCTCATGAGTCTGGCCACTCAAAGCTATGGACTGGATGTTCTAGATTTCCCTTTCTGCTTTCCCCAGTCGTGTTTTTGTTTGGCATAAACTTTTCCCTAGGCAAATACGTAGAATGTTGTGTTTCATCTCAGTGGCATTCAGCTTTCTCCTCTGTTTTAGTAGACCTGTTGTGTTTTAATCTAAATTTTATCCTTATTGTGCTATATTTAGATTTGTAAACCTCCTTCAGACATAAAAAATCTTGACAAATTCAGAATCATTCTTCAAACCAAACCATTCTATGTTTCCAAACAGAAGCTGTTGAGGTCAGCTCCACATGGCACATTGCCCTGTGCTGTCATGTTGTAATTTTGTGCAAATGTCACAGGAAAGACAGAGGTGAAATTTTACTGCTGACCACTGGAGGCAATGGCTGCTCTTACTCAGTTTATATTGAGCATGCTGGAATAAAGTGTGGCAATATGTATTTTGTCCAGTCACCTTGAAGTACTGTGAATTTTTGTGTGATGAAGGGCTTGCTGAAAACTTTTCTTCTGCTTTGATACTTGATGACTTTCAGCTGCATGCAGGAAAGGACTTAATATTTTTGTGTAAGTTTTGAATGCACATTTTACACAGATTGTCATTATGCTGTGAAAAACATTACCTCCAGTACTAAAACATTCCTGCATCACCAGATGGGTCAGGAATTTCTCTCTTCCAAGGTGCTGAAGAACAGATGCACTTGCTGGTGCTGAAAAGTTTAGAAGTCTTGTAGTAATTTACATTGTTGGATATGTCTAAAGTTCAGAGAGTCATTAAATCTAGTGCTTGTCTGCTACTCTACAGCAAAATATATACATATTTTTTAGTATGGTTTTAACAGTCTAGCCTTAATTAGAAGCTGTATCTCAAACCCAGTTGTGTTAGTGCAGTAAAATGCAGTTGTCATTGATACTTCATATAATCTAATTCCTTTCAAACTAGAGAAAAAATAGAGTTGAAGTAATTTTTACGGCATCATGTCTGTCTATTCTTAAGTATCTGTGCCTTTTCTTAATTTACTTTTATTACAGAGTAGTTTGATTATTGTAGTTGAATGTATCATTCAACTATCATTCTACTTGATGGCATACTGTGGTTTTAACTGTAGTTCACCTATTGATATCTTACTAATGTGACTTGAACTTCCCTGTAGCGCTCATGGGGAAGCTATAAGATGAAGCTGGGTTGTCTAAATTATTTCATTACTACAAATTGAGACAATTGCTTAAAAATGCTTGTAGTATGTTCTCACCCTTTGCTGTATTTAAAGTCTTTTGGTTAACAGAAACACAACCCAAACAACAACAACAAAACCAACCAACCAAATTAAAAAGCTAACATGCAAAACAAAACACCAAGTCTGACTAGTTAATAATCATCCCTCATTTAGGTTGCTCAGAACCGTGAGCACTCTGAAGTTCTTGCTTACTTTCAGCATAGCACTATGCTAATGTGATGGTGTGATATCTTTAATACTACATTTAATATTCTTTGCTGGTACTTACTTGTATGTAATGCAAGCACAATCTTGTTCTGCTCCCTTTTTTTTTTTTACAATATTGCTGGTAAACTCTTGAGGCTTTCCAGGCATCAGTGTATCTCCAGCTGGAAAGATTAACTATTTCCCTCTGTACTTAACATAGTGCAAACAATGTATCTTGTTTTAGGAGCTGAACTCTGCTCTAGTGGAAAGAGATCGAGCAATTTGTGAGAGGAATGAGTTGCTGGAAAAATACTGTCATGAGGTAAAGGACAAAGCCGAGGCCCAAAAGGAACTTGACCAAGCTTGCAAGGATATAGAGACAGTGAAAGAAGAAAGAGATGTTGCCAGGAAAGAGAGAACAGAAGCTATCATCCAGAGGGACCATCTACTAAGGGAATATTATCAAGCCCGTCAGGTATTGCAAGTCTTCATGATACTATTCTCTTAGCTTCAAAAGGTCATTAATTTCCAAGGATTAATTGAAGGTCTGGACACATAAGGTGTCTTCTCACATTTTTCCTTCAGTCACTCTAAAACATTTACATGTAAATGCATACAGGTTCTTAGAGATATAACAGTGGAGCTTTTTGTTTGAAAGAAATAGAGATGTGCTTCGTACTAAGTTTCTGCTTGTAAAAGTCAATGGCAAATGAAATACTGTGATTGAACAGATGGCTGGGCAGTTTATTACCTCTGGTGTTCATGCCTATGACCAGCTGAAGATGTTAATTCTTCCTAATACTTGACAAAGGAAGTTAATTGAAGTGTAACTGTACATTTTCTGAAGTGTGCATGTTCTTAGTATAAATATGATATAGAGATAATTTACACCTCTGTGTGGGTAGTAGGCTTCCTGCAGACTGCCTGATGCTTTTGTCTGGTGTGCAATACACAATTAACTGTAAATGGGTGTATATAATATAGTATGACAATGCATAGTATGCCTATGAAGTAACCAAGGAAAATGAAATTATTTGATATTAAACTAGATATGTTTTGTTTTCATCAAATTTGTGTTCTCTTTCATTGAATACAGACTTTACCAGTAGAAAATAAGTTTTTAGCCTTGCCTGTCATAATGATTTTCCAATCCTAAATCAGTCAGTGGGGAAGAAATTAAACTGTGTTTTCAGTTTTGTACTGGAAAGAAATCTTTTATTGTGTTAGGTCTTCATGGCCAAACCAATGAGATTTTGGAAACTTGTGCTTTTCTCAAGGAAGCAGAGTAAGTTTGGGCACACTTGCATGTGACTTAGCAATAGGCCTGCTGAGATAGTCATCTTTGGCAGATTGCAAATTGGAACTGATGAGGTTGGTGCCATGGTCTAGCCTTGAGCTCT